>DWMF01002158.1:0-10430 GCA_018244815.1 Parelbella polyzona | reverse complement strand
TGTCCTTCAGACCTCCAGAAAATATAGATATAATACGGGCTAAATTCAACATGGATGCCTGCCACATACACAAATATCACTACAGCGGAAATGGGACTATCGCGGGATTCTCCACAATAAAAACAGTTCTTATATATCCCGTTTTCGAGCCCCATTTCCGGTTCTTCATACGTGATATTATGCGTCAATCGGGCGTCAATTCTGTGCTGTGGTTGACGGGTTATAGGAACAAATGGGTAAGTGAACAAAACGCATGTAAGTAAATTATTGGACGAAGGAATCGGATGACGCAAAGGATGACGTCACATAAATATCAATATTTGTCAATATACGTTGGTACAAAACGAAATCAGGTACGGTATAACATTCGTTATAATACCTATGGTTCCTTGTTGATCGACGTTATTTTATTTAGCTTTACTCTTAAATTTGTATACTTATGTATTAGAATGTTTTGGCCAAATTATGGGCAGTTTTAATGATAATTGGGTGATTTTAAGCCAGCGGGAAAGTTGTGATTCAAGTAGAATGTATTCCCGATCCCGAGATGGAATTACGTGTATCATGCTCATGTAGTTTGACTATACCTCATACAGGTGGGATAATATTGGGTATGATAAGAGTGAAGATTATATATGCCCTTAGAAGGTAACCGTGTCTTCGTTAACAAACGAATCCAATTTTTATTATGTGAAATTTGGTTAAACTAAGTAAATTCTTATAACTGGAGTAAAACTTTAACAAAGACGCATAAAGGGCTCTCTTTCAGAACCGGCAACACTGATCGATTCTCGGGCAATGCAAATTTCGTAGGCGATAGAGACCATATACCATTAAGTGCCCTCTACTGTTTGCCAGGACAAATTTGTAAGAAAATTTCAATAACTAATTTTTTTTACAGGTGATCCATAAAGCAAACACTTTAGCTCCATCGATGATACCGCTGTTACCTAGAAAATTCGATTTGGATTATGAAAATGTAGAAGAGCTAAGCTATATAAGAAAATTGTCAAATACTCTGTAAGTTGAGTTTATAATTTAAGATTCTACTTTGATAACACTTTTTTAAAACAGCAATGAATTCATGTGACACCCTCCACACAATCTAAAATATTTATAAATAGGATATATTTAAAAAAATAACAATAAAATTAAATGTAACTAGCAACGTGAAGGATAGCCTCTATATTTTTCTTAATTTTAACATATTGTGAATATATATTACTTATATATTTATACAGAACTGCGTTTGGTGCTTGGTTTATGAGCAAGAAGTTAACGAGCGTGCCTAGAATGAATATTGACACGAGGATAGTCGTTGTTGGCTGTTCGAAAACTGCTAGAGGTTTTATTAATAAATTACTATTTAGGTAAATTGAAATCAAATAATACCTAAGTACTCCATTTCTTGGAGGCATTAAGCATGTTTCAGAATGTTTTCTTCTGTTGAGTGTAAAACTAAAAGTCTTGGTTTTGTCTTAAGAAATAATTTTAGTAGAAAAAATATTGAGCTTTCCATTTCGCGCTCCACTTTTCTATAGACTTGAATTCGTGTTGGGTGGGTACTTCATACATTTACAGTCCAAATCTGTTATCTTATAAGCCTAGTTTAGTCTAGTCTAGTCTACGAAACTTTCTGTTACTTGCTCTACAAAAAGAACTTATACATGTTGTCAAATCTTAGTTACTGCAAATCCAAACTTTTTGCTGTTTATCTGCATTTATAAAAAATCGAATTCTTGATGATTCTAGAAGTACTTACGTCATATTTTATTCTAAAACATTGCAGCGATACATCGTTCTATTTATTCTTTACTAACGTCACCCTTATATCGAAGAGTGGTATGCCCTTTTCGCGTCAATCCAAAAACCCGGCACAGAACATGTTTTTGAAGCGTCAGTCTGGTAGCGAGAGGTGCCTGAAGAGTGTTCCGTATACATACTATGTTAATATCGTACAAGGAACGTTGGTGGACATTAATAAGTAATTATCACATTGTCTGTATTTTTTTATTAAATTTCGGATATCTATTTAAAAAAAATATATAACACTTAAGTTCTATAAAATAAAAATTACGTTGAAGGCATTTCACATATTTTGATTTAAAAATCTTTGTCTATTGTTTAATAAATAATAGTATGAGCAATTCCCAATGTCTTTTTGCTCTAAGGAAAGACAAATATGTAACATTAGCAAACGGTTCAAGATGTAATTACGACATGCTGTTTCTGATGTTCGGGAAACAGTATCAACGTCCCAGCTATTTGAGGTCCGCTTTGAAACGAGAAAAAGCGTTAAGGTTAGTATATTCTATTCACCAATGGATAATTTAAATGTCTATTGCCACTTGCTAATTTCGACCAAATCTTACTAATTAATTAATGCTGTATTTGTAGTCATTGTGCTATTTAATAATTTTTGTTAATGTTCTGTAAAACTACATATTTTTATTTATTGCTAGGCTTGTAATTTTTAGGGTTGGCACTTTTCAATACACACGTCTTGATGATCCAGCGCATTACGAAGAACTCGGTTGTAGTGCTGACACCCCTGAAAACGTATTTATCATTACAAGCATTCCAGATGCTAACAAAGCTTTGAAATACGTTACCAATTTACTTTATGAAAATTCTGACTGTATGTATTGATTGTTTCATATCATTTGAACTTCATTTCTGATTGAACTTGAGCTCTGCGCATCCAATTATTTAATAATTAATTCGATTAATAACTAGGATAATAAACATTCGTTTTTATGATGACCTAAATTTGCTAATTACCTATGTATTATATATTTGAAATCATATAAAATCTTGCAGACAAGATTATTGTATACGGCGCCAGTATCCACGCATATTGCTGTTTGGCCACCTTACTTGAAATGAAGGTCCCAGGGGAAAATATTGTATTCGTTGAATCGTTTCCACCCAAGAGCCCCCTGAAAACTAGAGTGTCCCTATTTTGTAATGATTATGTAAGTATTTCTGAGTGCACAAATAACACTATGACATTTATTTGTAAGAGTAATTTCAATAACCATTGAATGAAAACATATATATTTTTTAAAGTGTTTGGTGGTCTTGGCTCATATCCCACTTTCTTTAAATCCTGAAGATTCGTGACATCGTTTATTAGGGATAATCTTCACGCATTTATTCTCGAAGGTTGGCAGGATATAATACACTCCTACGATTATTCTGATATATTTAAGTCCTACTATTGTATATAGGAGCCTATTGCTATATACCGGGCACAGAAATATTAAGCTAGAAAAATCCTATAGTACCCGACCGAGCGAGGCTTATTAGCCATATGACCGCCAAACTCCATTGGCCTTTACTGGTGTCTCATTTTCTGTTGTCTTATTGATTTTCTGTACAGTCTACAATAAAGAGTATATTTTTGACTCAAAATCATAATAAATCCTAAATGTGTACAATATGTGTATTCTTGCTTACATAAATATTAACGTTTTAGGTTGATAACACGATTCAGAAGATAATACACAGTCTTAATATAAAAGTGTATCGTGGGTACTACTTTCAATCGTGGACCACCGATTATTCTAACGCCGTAACTCATATAAACTTCCTTTCATATTATCACGTGTTGAGCTTGGAATGCGGTGCACTTTTCTATTACGGGAAGCGGAGCGTCGACGAACAAGCTTTTATTGGTAAAAGAAAATAAATCCATATTTTATGTACGCAAACTAAAATGTAAAATTTTAAACTTTAACAATTAAAAGTGTATTACTAAATTTATTGGTTTACCTTATTATAAGGTAGAATCTACTAAATTCAGAAAAATATTTAAATTGTCATCTCATCCCAGAAATGTTAAAAAATGGCGCTTGCTATTTACACCTTATAACAGAGACGTCATTAATTTGTTAAAGAGCGATTATTTTTAAACAGTCAGAATAGTCTAAACACGTAAAAATTTTTTCAACAGCATTAAAAAAAAGTGGTATGGCCTATGATGGGGGAATAGTCATAGACCACGAGTTCAGAACTCGTGACCCGGCGATATACGCAGCGGGCCCGGCCACCAGGTACACCAGGCGGTGCTACGCTGAAGATAAATGCCAGAAGTACTATGATTCTCTTGAAGTTGGTGAAAAAGTAAGTATTACTGACACTCGTTAATATATAGCGCCACATCCTTAATCACGGTTTAGGCTCTTCTCGAAACATCGCTAATATGAATATTACTATTACTACAAATAAAATTATTAATATATATGATTCATATGCAATCGGTAACCATACATTTGAAACCGAAACAAACATTGTTATGACAATAACTACTTCACAGTAAAAAATGGTTGCAGGAGATGACACTGATTTAAGACATTTTCTACTCAATAACACTCCAACCGATTTCGGTCATGGCGACTACTTTATCTCTCATTTCATTTATGCATGGGAGAGTCAAGGGCCTTCCGAACCAATGTGCGTATATAAAAACAGTGATGGATATAAAAGAAGTACATCAAGTATGCAATTATAGAGATGTTTACCACTCTCTCTTTCTGCATTTTCCAACGCCCTATGAATTTCTGTTTAATCGCTTTGATTTAAAAGAAACGAACCTGTTACCGCTTATTTGATTTTCAGCTTGGAGCACAGATAATAAATCAGTTGGATCCGTTATTCACTGAAAGGAAGGAGGAAAGGAAAGAATCATCGAAAAAACAATCAGTGAGATTTTCGACGAATGACAATAATTTGGACTTTTTGTCCTCCGATACTAATTCACCCACCATTACAAACGCTGGAGAAGAAATAAATATGAAATCATCGTTAGTATTGAATCGATGATATAATTTCAAAATGATGTTATTCGCTTTGCTAGTCTAAAAATATTCTAAAATTTATTAGTAACAGAATTTTATTCTACTATGTATTTCAGTACATTAATCTTTCTTCCGGCTTCTTTATTTCTAAGGCTACAATCATCGTTTTGTTATAATATCGGTGTAATTGGAATTTCGATATATTGTGTAGATGCCTTCGGGCCATTACATGCCATAAAATATAAAAAGTAAGCGCAAAAGCGTATTGGACTGTCTGTTTGTTAACTATAATAATTATCATTTATTTGCCTGATTAGATTTTTTTACTTTGGTTGTGTGGAATACGTTGTAACAATTTCATTATGTTGTAATTTCTTTTTTTATTTTAATTTTGATCTTTTTTATTAGGTCCACAAATATTTCTTTCCCACTCGTATATCCATTATATCTAAAAAGTTACTCATAATACCTTTGAAAATTCTGTTTCCGTCTAAACTCATATATTTGCTTATTAGTACCAATGAAGACACACACAAGCTGCCGGACTTCAAGAAACCAAGGATAACGCACTGCACGCTGCCAGGAGGACTACAGTATTTAGAAGTACGACCGCCAGCGTTGAAGATTCCGCATTATTATGTGCAGTCATTACAGTATAATGTTAGCTATTTAAATTACTATTCGACTGTTCGAATTCGTACTACCCTCCTCTGCCTACGTCTTTGGGGATTATTCCCCAATTTAGTTTTACTTGTATTTTCTTCACGCATATACAGGTGTAAAAAAAACGTTAGTCTTTAGCAGCGGTGTCAACAGCAGAAATAAATATTACAACTGTCTGTGCTTGCAGGGCTTTGTCCTAGAGACTTTCAAAACTGGCTACTTCAAGTTACACCTCAACAACGAAATGGTGGTTAATGGAATAACGTGTCTTACACCTGAGAAATATTCCTTGGAAATTTTTATCAACCTCTATGGTCTGTCAGCGGTGGTGTTAAACAATTTTCATCTTCGTTTCGCTGTAAGAGTACATTTTGAATAACAAAAGCTAATAATGATAATTTTAATTGTTACCGCCATTTTATGGTCGATAAATTTCCATTGATTGAAAGTTTCTATTGGAGTCGTACTTTTCGACTTAAGAAAAGACGGAACGAAAACTGTCAACTGTAAACTACTAACGGCAAACTGCCAGGTTTTCTCTATTTGGAGAGACCAAACGAAGAGTAAGAGTTGTGTCTATATGTACTTTCCTAGCAGTCCACCTTATGAGTTCGACGAAGTATTGTATGCAAAAGAATTTATAAACTGTGAAATGTCTACTAAACACAAACACAACGAAAATATAGACTACGTAGAACTGCTATGTTTCTAGAATAATTTCGTTCATAAAATAATTCAAGAATAATTTGGCATTTTCAGGCCAAGAAATTGGACGACTTTTATGAATTCTTCCGGGCGCCCTGGGCCATGTTTCTGTATCACGATCAAGCTGACGAACTCTTCGCTATGGTTAAAGAGCTTCTGCCGAAGGTTTCGTATTTCACTCTTATCCATCCACGTTTTGGTATGTAATTCAATTTAATTTATTATTGTTGTGAAAATATATTGCTTATTCCAATTTAGGGACAGCATCAAGGAGACATACTGCGAGATGGTTTACGTGTGGTAGCAAGAAAACTGAGTAAAACGGTAATTTTTAAAAACTTAACTTACAACGTCTACCTTATATAGTGCATTGATTTCTTAAAGCTACTATACTTCTGATGCATTTTTTAATGCCTGCCTTTTTGCTTTTTTTATACCTTGCTATCTGAAGATAATGTATAATTAAAGATCTTTAACATCTTAATGTTAAAGATCTTCCATTTTCTTAAATCTCTTAAGATTTAAGAAAATCTCTTAAGATTTAAGAAAATGGCAATCGGCTCATCCCTATTCCTCACAACGTATAACTTAACAGGTGAAGCGTGAGAGTGTTGTTCATGTCGGCTGTTTGATGTTAAGTCATGTTTAGGATTTTAAGTATTGTATGTTACAGTACGCACTAATCTTACGATTTACATACGAGTTACTACGATAAAAGCTTTTTACTTTAGAAAGAATTTCAGTACGCAAAATAGTATGCAATTATCATCAAATCCAATTATTCTTACAAGCGAACTTTACAGTTTGCTTATATTCTACGCTGTTAACTTTCACAGGAGTCCTTTTCGGCTGACACAAAGCTCCAGATCCGGGCGAAATTCGAGACGTCACCGCACATCGAGGCCATTACCGATTACGTTATTGAATGGCTTTCTGAAAACGACGTTCTACTGCCAATGTACCTACAGCCGTCGCAAAAGACCAGCTACATGTATAGCGTGAAAGCTAATCCCGCTTTCAGAAAACGGAAGAGAACGATTACTAAGCTTCTTGCAGCTATTTATTAATTTAAAGATTATATATGTATTGTTTATTTGTAATAAATATTAATTAAAATGTAATATTTTGTCAATTTATTTAGTATAGAATAATAAATCAATAATCTATGTTCATATTTGTTTTGGCCTTGGTGTATGTATTTTGTCCTCTGTCGGATATACAAATACAAATCTAAGAAGAAGTTTGTTGATGCTAGATCGATGTGGTAGATAAATGTACTATATGTTTGGTGGATAGACATTTGTATAATATAACTCTCAAATTATTACAGAAAACGCTACTATAATTATAATATACGAAATTGTACATAAAAATATATATAAAGATGCTGGTTACCAATAGTTAGAAGTTGGAAGAAACTGTTTTTTATATTGAATAGGATGTACATAGAAACCGGATATATTAAAAGATCGATTTTTCGATTGTGGCAACTAGATATCATATATGAATCATTAACATCAACCATTTATAATATTATATCCAAATAAAAGAAACCTATACTCATAACATGAATATATGTCTTGAGCAGATATAACATCTACAGCCTTCAATTAAATAGATCAACTAGCCAATCTAAATTTGACATTAAGTTCTCTTTAGACCTTAGGAAAATTATGTATGAAGTAGAGTGACCATTTAAAATCAAACATCCTGAATATTTGTATTATATTTAACATATTAAAAACACTTTGCTGTTAGTAAGAAAGAGACGAGAAAATTTTACGGTATAATTTAAATTAATTATTAGCACGTAGCTAAAGTTACCATGCCGTCAATCTATAACTGCAGCAACATGATCTGCATTGTATCATTGTTTTTTTTTTATCACATGAAAGGCTAGCGTTTAGCCGCGATCCCGCCTGATTGAAAGCGCGGATTGTCCTAAGATGGGGCACGCATGCCTAGGCAAAGCCTCAAAAGATACTAAGAAATTACCGCGTATTATGTGTAGGTGAACTATAATAAATAAAAGTAGGTATTTCTAAAAACCATGAGAAATAGTTACTTGTCATAAGTCAGTGATTTTTGACAGGTCTCACTTCGTGCACAAATATTTTTGTATCGTGGTGACATAGTTATTACAATAAAATCCGTTGTACTTGATAACAATGGCCCAACCCAAGCCCTGCAAGCCGCCAGTGCTGAACGAGCTCTTGATACAGAATGTGAACACATGGGGCAACGTCCAGTATAACATTCCGTTGAGGTTGTCTAGTAATGAAACCAGAACTGGCACAAGTATTGGCCATAGGCACATCCCGGCAATACCACACAGCTTGGACTGTGTTAGTACAATTCGTAATACTAAAGATTTTCTTCGTTAGCAATCGCATGTCTTACTACTTACTAATAACTTAAAACGAAGTTATTCAAATGGAATGGGTTCTCTTAATTCACTTAGTTAAATTTACTAAATATTTATTGTAATGGACTTAACTCTCCTGCAGTCAAGCATTTTTTGCTTGGGATTATAATTTTACAGATATTAATTACGTCGTTATTATTATTACTCGTATAGAGCATTGAAGAGTTTACTCGTATAGAGCATTGAAGAGTTTGAAGGCTTTCTTTTGAAAAAGATGATTTCAATTTAACCTTATTCTCTTTTTAATATTCTAGCCTATTTTGCGAATTTTTCCGAATAATTTTCGTTCGGTTATCGTAGTCCTTTAGCCTTGTGCCTAAATATAATCTAGTACCTGATGTTTATGATTTTTCTAGAAAATTGATGATCCATTACCAGACCGTGTCACCGGACGCGACATGGTGGTCGAGAAGGAATCCTATAAGACCACCACGGGCGAGTACTGTGTGAAGCCAAATCCTAACAAGGCCATGGAAAGAGCTGACTGTTCTATTAATTGCAGACGTGTCATATTCATGACTGGAGTTGAGAAACGGGTCAGTTTTATTTCGTATTCTTATGTTGATTGGTTAAATATAAGTAGTGATGTTTTTCAAGTAAGTATATCCTTTACATTTCATTGTCAGTTTCCTGCTTACGTTGACCTGTTCTTTTTATTCTCCCAACGTGATGATAGGTAGACCATAGATTGCAAATAAAATGTTGTACCTACACGTACCAAATTTCACGGTATATACCTACATATATTCTTAGTGGATACATGAATAATCTTGGTATGCATTTGTTATCATTGTTTTACTAGTTGTTAATAACATATTTATTTACAGTTACAAGGAAAAAGTATAACGCAACCCACGATAATATCGGAGATGAAAGACAATTTTAGGGGAATTCCAAGATCCCCGACAGCACCACCGGACGTTATAGTGAGAGCTCCGGATCCCGAGTACATCTTTGATGTAAGTAGGGTTTAATACAAATGAGTTTATATCAACCCAGTGTTAATTTTTTTCCAATGTGCATATATTTGTTTCAATAAGATGACACCTCGCGTAGACTTATCAAAAGAATCTGCAAATTCTGACTTAAATACTGAGTTCTCAAGATATTTTCTCAAATTAACAAGATGTTTAACTAATGTCTAGGTCACGATAGATTATTATTTAAACTGTTGCAAAAAATGCTTAAATATATAGACATGTTTCATTCCATTTTCAATTTCGATTGTCCTTTCAATATAACTTTTATCGGATTTAGAGCTGTCATTATTAATGACTTACAGATAGTAGCGTCAGGTAGGAATGAGGCTCCAGTTATACCAGAGAGCGCTGGAGGCTATCGTCGACTCCTCGACCCCTATGTATCCACGTACAGGTCTTACCACAGGCCTTTCACAGTGGAAGACCAGTACGGAATAGGAGCCAAGGATCAGATCACGTTTTACTCCGAATTCAACACGCCTAAGGTGAGAAAAAAAGTACCTCAGTATAATCTTGGGTTTTTTTATTACGTAGGAAAGTAATTTGTAACATTATAGTCATATTTTATATTCTGGACTCCTGTTCCGTGGAATTTTATAGGGAAATAACGAGTATTCCAATCCCACAATGGCAGTTAGTTTTTAATATTTCTACTAGCTTCTTTGGGTTGTTACAATTATGATTTTACGTTATGTAACTAACATAGAATTTATATATTAAAAAATACATATAAATAAAAGATTTGAAATTATAGTTCTTAAACTGAATGCCTCGTTGGTCGAGCGGTTGCAAACGCGACTGCCGATCGGGAGGTCCTGGGTTCAAATCCCGGGTCGAGTACTATTGGATTTTTCTAAT
>DWMF01002157.1:0-10432 GCA_018244815.1 Parelbella polyzona | reverse complement strand
AAATTAAAATCCAATAGCACCCGACCCGGAATTTGAACCCAGGACCTCCCGATCGGCAGTTGCACTTGCAACCGCTCAACAAACGAGGCAGTCAACTTTTGCTTAGATTGTTCCTCGAAACACAAAAATACTTATCACAACTTATTACTGACTGCCAGGCTATACCTACGACTATATAGCATTATGTAACATACCAATCGCATTTGATCTACAGTCGAGTCAAGATCAGGAGGGTTACAAGAATGTTAATGAAATAATAATGTAATTTACAATGTGAATACTGATGGATGCAGTTGCCGAGAACGAGACTAAAATTCACGTCTTTCGACCGAATAGGTCAGGTACAAGTTAATAGGGGAGTCAGATTCGTCAGTCAGAATCACCGAAACGGGCGTTTATGTATGAAAAGTGATGAGTGCAGGAGAAACAAGTCAGGTATGTAAGGATAGAGATTCTTGATATACTATAAGTACTCACTGTCTAACCCGGAGGACCTGCACAGTGACATAACAGTCCAAAAAATACTTCTGTAAATAAATGCAATTATATACGTTACAATCCTGACTAATCTTGGATGATGCTCTGAAGATGATGATGATGATGATGATGCTTTGGCGATGCTCTGAAGTCGTTACCACGATGACATCTGCTTTCAACCTCGTTAGCTCCATATAATTTAAAATATCGCATAATCTTTTCACCGGATTTCTTTCCAAAGCTAACTCGCTTTAAATTTAACTTACATGTTTCATATTACTGGGTTTACATGACAGCTTTAAAGTTTACTTAATGTAATTAATAAACCACCTTTAAATACGGGACATATTATATAACTTATGAAATGTAGGAGTACTTCACCACTCTGACTACCCTTCGGGGCAATACAGGGGTGAAGTTATGTTAAACCATCATCATTACAAGCCTCGTAAATTCCACGAAACAAGTATAAAATCGAATAGCTGCATAAACTAATATGAAGCCAGGCTTAAATAATTTCGGCTACATTTCTCCGAAAACATGCACCGTAAAAAATAAATCGTGGCGTGCTCGCAAGTTGTTTTTTGCGTACAAGTATTTTCATTCCAAATGTAATTGGAAAACTCGCTACAATAAAAGTCAGGGGTGACGGGAGACGATTTGGCGGCGTGGTATACTGTCGCGAGCCCAGTTTAGGTACCTTATTATCTCTCAACGAAATGCGTATTTCGTCCTTGTTCCAACAGAAATGCTTATTACAGTTTATTTTGATCGAAACAATATTATCACAACGCTAAGAATTTCTTCCTTAATCTCTCTTTGGAATAATTCGCACAGATACACATATGTATTTTAAGACAGTAGCGATCAATACCCAAAATGAATCAGATCCTCCCTTGAATGTCTAGAATAAAAGGAGTACTCTATGTAGATACGAATCAATAATGTGAAGTATTTGTTGAACACCAAACTTAATAAAATGACATTAATAAAATAAAACATAATTATAAAAATAGAAAACCTTTCAAAATATACATAAAAATATGGTGGATGTGGCTTGCACATACAGGTGAAATTGCCAATGAACGAAAGGAATAACAGTGCATTAGCAACATATTTAAATATATAAAAATACGCTTAAAAACAGCTCTGATAGATAAACAACTTTTAAGACGGAAACAGAAATCAGCACATTTGAGTATCACGCATAATCGGCCTTTTGGTTTCAAATTTAGGTATTAAGGATTCAGAAATAGTAAATATTTTGTTAACGTTATATATTGTAGGTACATATATTGGTGTAGAAGTATTTCACCGGTGTAAAATGATTACATGGTTCATTTATAAAAACTACTAGCCAACTTGGTTACCCAAGCACGTTTCTAATTAGGCGGCTCTGTCGCCAATATATTGAATGGGATCATAATAATATTTCCACTGTAACAGTATGATGGAATATTTCCCGAACCTTCTGCAGTTGACGGAGAAACCAATGCCCAGCTTAGGGACAATGAAAAGGAGAAAAACATAATAAGATTTTTTAATTTATAATAGAAAGGTAAGTCCTTTCTATGAAACAATGAATCTAGAAATAAAAAAATATTTATTTTATAAAATACGACGCCTTCTACTGCAGTATTAATACTTGGAAATCAGTAAAATAATAAAAAAATAAAAAATTTAATAAATATGGAATAAAAGATACGTCACCATCAATCCTTTTGTCGTTCCACTGTTGGACACGAGCCTCCTCTCAACGTCGAAGGATTGAGTTTTGTACATTTCAAACGCCTTAGTGTATATTGTGGAGAACTCAAAGATGTACAGATTTCCTCAGAAAGTTTTTCAGTGCCGTTACAGAAAATTATACACTAAATCGAACATAATTTGCAATGACAGTTGCACGTCATTATTTGAACACAGAACCAGCGTAATGAAAGATTTTAGTATTTCATTATTTAGTCCTAAATTATGGCAAATCTTTTTATTTAATAAATGAGTTTTTTATCATTGTTAGTTGAATACGCTACAACTTAATAGCACTGTCAGAAATCGCTTGATGTCGGTGTCGATATAACCATTTCCAGAACGTTCGATGAAAAACTATCGGATACCCGTGCGCTATGGAACACATCAGTCGTTATCGAATGTAAAAGTCATTCCCAGTATGATAAATCGTTTCCCTGACCCGCTTACAAATACACATCGAATAACATGTTGAAGGAAATATTAAGCACGGACCACGTATATCAGGAATATCAGTGATTCTCGTATCAGGATGCGAAATAATAAAATATTTAAGACATACCTACATTTATTGATCTGCATTAATGGTTTTTTTTTTCCCACTTTGACTGATTTTATTCTATTATACTATTCTATTAAATCAAAGCAAGGTTTTGTGTATTTTTTTCACATTTTTCACGTCGTACAATGTCTATTACGTTACAAGATTGCAAGTTTTCACTTTGTCGAGAAAATTGCGCTGATGAATTAAATGCATCCATAAGTGAATTTATGTTTCCATATTCTTTTAGTAGGTACTTTTTGTGGGTTGGTAAAGTAATAAATATCGAGAGATATTGAAATTGCCTTACGCTTGCTTCATCTGTCATATTAAAAATTATTTGTTATCTACATTCTATACCATAATTAGAGTCAAATAACTGAAATAACAAAAACTGCTTATTATATATTATTTAAAAAAACAAATATGAATATTACACAGTAAACGGTTTATTTGATTGTCTCTAATTAACTTTGTCCTCTCTTTCTTTATAAAGAAACGCTTTACAAACATGCCTCCAATATCAAAAGTAAAATAGTGAAACGAACATCGCATTAGCATTAACAAGATGTTAGTATAAATCTACAACGTAAGACCTTTAGTTGTGAAAAAAAAAATTTGAAATCAGCTTACGCACAGGTCACTGACTCGCTTTCGCATTTAAATACGACCTTTCGAATGTGCCTTGACAGAGAACGACCGCCTACTTGATACACGAAAATGAAGTAGGTGGTATATAGAGCAAATCCTACTTAAATTATGAATATCGCTGTGTATGGAACAGAGCACTGTATGCCAAATAACATTCGTAATCTTGTATATTAAAAAGTAAAGAAAAAGTTTTTAAAGTTTTTTTTTAATAGAACGCGCGAATGCCAGATTTGGCATGGTTCAAATTTTTATAGAACTTCAGTAGGTATACTAAAACTATTATTTAATTTGGTTTACTTACTAATATTTAAATTGTATAAAACATTCAGTACACCAGTTTTATTAATTTTAGGTATAAGTACCTACATATTTTACAGCCAAAACAGGTCTTGTGTTACCTACTATTTACATCGATATTATTATACATGTACATTAAAAGAATATTACACCTGTTTATCACGGAAGGGGTTGGTAGAGGAGTGTAGTACGTACATACCCACGTTTCTCTCATTATTTAATATTTACAACCCTCCATGGAATATGGGTGAGCCTATTGCCATACACCGGACCCAAATCAAAACTTCTGCTACTACTGGAAATTTCAAGATTCTAAGATACTATTATTTAATTCCGATATACATATGTTACAGGTTACACGAGTACCAACATGAGCACGTTAGTAGAAATCGCCTTCTGTGGAAGCCATAGATCTAACGGCAGTACTGTTGCAAACTTTAAATGGCGCCATTGGTCTCTGAGGAGGTATTTAGATGTAACTCTTACGTATAAATACCATCTTATTACAAAACTTTACCTACGTTATTCGTGTTACATTCATATTAATTGAAGTTAAGCTTAGAAATAGCATTTTGCTTTAAATACAACAACTGTATTTGAAAAGAGTGGCCAGTTGTAGCAGCTATTAATGGCGCCAACCTACCTAGTAGATACGTATGTAATATAAGTTCATTTAGTGACCTCATTATTGACCATAAGACTGGAGTCACCAACCATTGCCCTATGAAAGAATAGTGTTTTTGATGATGTGACAATCAGACCGGCGGACGATTGAGTGTTTGCTACTGGCCAGTTCGTTTAAGTGCATTAGAAACGTAACTTTTAAATTACTATAATTATCTTTGGTTTATACCATATGGACATAATATTGGAAGAGTACCAAACAAAACAAACTTTGCAGATAACAGCGAAGTATTAAATTGTTATTCTCATACCATCACGCCAGGTGCGTAACGCGATCAGGAGAGAGCACTAAATGTCAAATATTTTAATTCTTTTAGAACTGACATGTTTCACCTACATCTACTGTAGTGAATAATAAATTGCATGTAACTCTAACACAATATATATTGCTGAAAAAGAAAACACCTGACAGAACAGCTCAAATGTTGCATGAACATATTCAAAATAAGCTATATAATATAGTACAAATATCTACTACTTAATTTTTAAATTCTACCTCTATACCCATAACACTCATGAGCAAAATAAGCAAATATGAGTGTTGGTAGTAAATAATAAAGCGAGACGAACACGTACATTTATGTGTTCACAGCTAATTTTCATTTTAAAAGGCGGAGAGTCGAGCACAAAATAGAATTTTTCCGGTGTAATGTTGCAAGTAAAGAGGTGTGAGTTTTACAAGTGGTATAAAACAACGAAACGCAGTGGGTAGGGCGCTGACAATGAGAGCCCTGTGCGCGTCCTTAGACAGCCCTCCGCCTCTGCAAGGGCGCCGGTGTTGCCATCTACGCGTCACTATCTACGTGTGAATTAACCTGATGGATGGTTTTTTAATAAACACACTTTAAATTAATTGAAGTATCTCTTGTTATTATTGCAGTTTTTATCCCATGAATACTTTTCTGATACCTTTAATAAGCTAAAATATAAAGCATCTATAACATAAGCTCAGAATATCTACTTAGTGGTGAGTTGCTAACAGACATTAAATCTGATAACGTAACAAAAGTGTTGGAAGACTTAGAGAACTTACGTAAATTTCAAAGATGTGTTTGTATGCTAATTGATGGAGGTTCTAGAAACGTCTTAGAGTGATTGTGCAGAGCTTGTATAGTTATAACAGAAAAAAAAAACACGACTTAGACATACACAACTCCAACATAGACAAGTATCGTAACATATTGCGAGACTATTGTCAATCGTTTATGATTTAAAACACGGTAAATTTTCACTTTTAGCTATGTATTTTGTATTATCTATATGTTTTTACTTATTATTGTGTATAGAACATTATATTGTATTCAGATGTAACAGTTTATTAATCAATTTAAGCCCCTCCTAATTTATGTAAATATTCGTCACTAATGTATTATATTAATGATTTTCTCATTGTTGTTACAAAGTAAAAAGTTTCACAAATAAAATTGTAATGCATATTGTAAAGTTAATTCCAGAGAATTATACCTACTTGCCAATCTCTTTATTTCGTGGCACAAAGTGTATTTTGAAATTCTAATTAATTAACATCGAAAGAACAAAAGACATCTCGATACCGTCGTCGAGATTAGGCAGGTGAATACTATTGTCGTTTAACATAACAAAGCCCAAAAATGTTTGATCTTGAGCAAAGTCCCGAACAATCTTAACGCTTATGCATTTTAATAAGATGGAAATAGATGAGAAATACGAAAATATATAACTGAGTACATACACAGACTATTTAAATTTCTTAATCAAATAACTAGATTATAACAACACTCGTAGGTACTAAGTGATATTTTTATTATATTAAGAATACTTGTAGTTCAATAGTCATATAATAGATATAATATTACATCTTTATTTCTTGAAAGGGGTAGGCAGGACGATGTAGTATACTCCCACGATTCACCATTTGTGTTATATGTCCCAACATGGAATAGGGGATGAGCCTATTGCCTTACACCAGGCACAAATCTAGACACCGAGCTACAACTCCGAAATTCAATATTCATTTATCTTCTACAAATATTAGATTGGTATTTACAGTATTATGTTTACAGAGTAAGAATTTTATTGTCTCTCCGGAAGCATTATTTTTAATATTTTTTTATAAAAAGCTCCGAGTTCCGGAAGAGTAATAAAACGGAGTGTCAGATTGTGTAAGAGGATAACTTTAAATAGCTCGTTTAATTTTACTTTTGTCGCTGTGTCTAAATTAAAATTGTTTTAATTAAACTGCAAATCAATGATCACAATGGAATCTCTTGCGATAGAGATAAGTACATAAATAAATTGAGGTTCTACATCATTCTTATAAGGTTATGAAAAGGTAGAAAAAATCTGCGTTGTAAGCAATAGGTATTACTGTTACTACTAAGTTCCTATGATAACTTAAGAATTTTACAGTTTAACCGTATCGGGGCGGAGAAACATTCGTTGACCCGATATCGGGATATCACGGTGTTCTCAGCAGCGACTAAACCTGGTGCTAGGAGACTAGGGTATGGACGAAGCCTACCTAGGCATGGCTACATGCCCGTGCTGCTTACGGAGAGCAGCGTAGGTTGTTCTAGTGCTCTGCAATCCCCAACCCGCATTCTCAGCGTAGGGATTTCTAACAAAAACCCCTTCAGTGGAGGCTGTTGTCTAACAGAAGACTTAGACAAGTTCATGATGATGATATATCGATTTACAATCACTATGTTCACGAGACTATTACCAAAGTGTCATAAATAAATAAATTACAAATATAAATAGGTCTTAACATTTTGCTTTAAATCCAAATTAATGTATTTGAAGACGTTCAGAGTTTGATGCGCAATTGTGTAAATACTTATTACAAATTCAAAACTTATTTTAAAACATTGCCTTTAAATAATATGAAGTAATAATATAGTGGGGTAAAGTCGCGCCGAAGACAGGAACTAAGGCAAGGAAGCTGTCTCTAAATCGGGAAACGTCGTGACTAATAAGACATGGAGTGTGCCGGAGGGGTTTATACAAGTATCGCCACTTTGTCCTGTAAGTGCATTGTGCATTGGTTGCGCTTATTGTGTCTAGCAACATTTCTCCATTATCATTTCTTCAATGTTTTTTAATAACAGTATCAGATATTTTTGTAATAAACACTTCGAAAACTTTACATTTCTGAATATTGTACCAAAAGTAAACAACGATAAAATATGAGACGGTTCCTACTAAAGATTTTGGTATATAAATGGATAATTCAAGTCATAATACACATATTAAATCGAAAAAAATACAACGCGGATGCCTCCTTAGGTCTGTTTGAGAAAGGATCAGAGAAGCCATTTCACGCGCGATCGCACTCAATCATACTCGTATCATCACGCGGAATACTAGGTGGATACTGGAAAATATAAGAAATTGGATATTTTTTTACTTTATTTATATACTGTCATTCAATAACTGTCTACGAAAATTTATACAATACAGTACATATTTAAGAAAAAATCATTCATGTAGTTTTATAAAAAAAAAACATCAATCATTATGTTCTATAGGTTTGTAATGAGTTATGTATTTATATTATTTGTAAGTACGGTCATTTAAATATTAAAAACATGTTGACGAAAAATCAGAAATCATAATATTTAAATTGTCGGTTAAGATTGAATCAGGGCGAGCATCGTCTCCGGAAAAAATAATCCATTTCGCGCGCAAAATTGCCGAGAATCAAATTTTGTGAGAAATTCCGTTACCTCGTTCTATTCGTTAATGTATGGAAATATGTATACGCATATGCTAACGTTATATCATAATTTAAACGATAACCGATATCTTGGAAAATGGTATTTTAATTTCGTAAAACATTTAACGTGTGATGTAAAATGAAAATGTTTCACATATATACCTAGGGTTATTTAGAATGAAACTTTTTTATGTCCCAAAAGTCATGCCAATACGGTGACATATTTTTTAAGACTTATAAAATCACGCCGAGGCACAATCAAGTCATGTGTATAAAATTTTCAATTCGAATTCCGCGAAACGGAATGAAATAATTTATTTCATAATATCATCTCAGATTTATTTCCTCGTTACATTCTATCATATAAAATTCTAAATGGAACGCACGCTCAATAGGAAGTAATCCCGCTTGCTACCGCAAACTATTTGAAATGAACATTTACAAAGCGTTGAACTGCCTCTGTTTATGTTGTTTCAATTTATTATAGACGATTTGTTCACTTTGTTATGAAAAAGCTGAAAGATTATTCACTGTGGCTTTTATGTCTGTAAGATAATCAACAAAGCAACATAGGATGTTGTCAACTTTAGTTCTGATTATTTTTTCACTTTTGCATTATCTTGTTTACTAATTTTCGTCATATATGTAGGTATGTATGTAAATACGTATTTAGGCTAGTATAGAAACAAACCGGTCAACTGATAAATAGCCAATGTCGCATTGTATGGAGTTTGCAAAACACGAAGAGTGGTCAATGCGTTGCCGAATGACACAGTAGGATCGTTTTGATTTTTGGTTGAAAACGTTTCATGGAACACCTTAGAAGGATGCTGAGTCTACATTCGACACGTTTGCTGTACAAATATCCATAATCATTAGTCCTGTTGAAATGGATTAGGCCTCATTCTCATCATTAGGCGAGTAATACAAAGAGTGACACAGACACCAAGAATTTTAGAATAAGATAAGATTATCCATAATTTTATTATTTCGCACGAAATTTACAGAAAATACGCACTTTACCCTTTTACATATTAAATGTTTTTGATATTTAAATAATGTCTGCTTTTAAATCCTCGACACCTCCTTGTCACTTTACGAAATTACGTAAATTTACAATATTCAGCATTGTACGAATGAAGGAAATCGTCGTAAGTTAACCTGCACATCTTAGAGTTCTTCATAATTAATATTCTCTAAAGCGTGAAGTCTGGCTAGCCGCACATGACGAGCGTGGAATGACAACGGGTTGATTGATGATGACGATGATATTTATGGTGATTATGACGATAATTATTATGACGATGTTAGTAATGACGGATATAATGATGAGAAGTTTGATAGGGGTATGATTAGACCCTCTAATATGTAGATATAAAAGCACACATACGTATCCAGGAGGATGTTTTACCTTTTGAATTACTTTGAAAATAAATGACCAGTCATGTCGTTTAACTGCTTAAATATAACGGCTACGATGTTAAATTAGGTACTTGAATTAGCTTAATCCGGTGAATATTTGGTGAATCTACATGATTATACGGAAAACCAGGTGTTACGCTTTGAAGTTATGCAAACGGTAAGTGCTACAGATAGCCGAGGGTGAATAAATTGGCATTTTTAATTACGATACAAATTTCGGCAGTGTTTTCCTCATTCAATACACCATAAAAGTCATTACTGGGCAATATTTCGTCATATTATGTATGTAGTTTAATATAATAACTGTATGAAATTCCAATAAGAAGTTCGGATATGATGCCTGCAATATTTGAAATACCTATCCCCGATCCATAAACACATTAATAAAATTCAGGTCTTAATAAAGTTCTGTTTTCACATTAAATTTAAAGTATGAATGCTAAGTTGTATCAATTCTATTTAGGCTTTGTGTAAATTATTTCTTCTGGTTACTTTTTCCTTAACCTGTACTAAAACAACAAATAGTAAACCAAAAAATTTGTTGTGTAAAAGTTACATTAAACGTAAAAGCGTTTTAAAACTCAACATTTATTGCTACCGAAAAAAAAACACTGAAATGCTGTACTCCATGCATGTACCTACATTTAAAACGCCTACTCATATAATACTGAATAAATTAACTAATTAACTAATATCACTTTACCGTCTCGCCTTATTATATAGCATAATACTACTAATAGACGATATCGTCGTCGTCGTCGTCTTAGTCGTCATCGTCTACGTCGTCGTCGTCTACGTCGTCGTCTATGTCGTCGTCTACGTCGTCGTCTACGTCGTCGTCTATGTCGTCGTCTATGTCGTCGTCTACGTCGTCGTCTACGTTGTCGTCGAAAATTATTTAGAAAAGCAGGTGGTGTAAC
>DWMF01002156.1:0-10434 GCA_018244815.1 Parelbella polyzona | reverse complement strand
ATACATGTATGAATTTTTCGATTCTGGAATTTTATGAATGAGGGATTGCAAGTGTTTTCTAATTATTGGTTTGGATATTGCAAAATATGTGGACAAATTAATTATTAATTGAGTTATAAACCGAATTCCTTTTGTGATCATTGTGTATATTTTGTTATTCACAAAGTTGGATGTAACTCATTCACGCCCTATTGCATAGTGGGATGTATGTATAACGTAACTGATGCAACGTGCTGGTATACTATAATTCTACGCATACCTCTACGAGAATTATAGGCGTGATGTTAAGTTACATTAATCGTCATAGTAAACACGAATAAAAGTTCGGAATTAAAATTAAAATTTTTAAAAGAAATCAAAAAAATATTAATAGAAAAATCATCGTTGTTTTAATAATAATAAGCATTTATTGAATTAAAGTAATGCATATATTGAATTAAAGTAATGAGCGACGTAACAAGTTAAAAATGGCATAATGGCATAATCCTTAATTGGTCTAAAATGAGACACTTGCGTAATACATCAAAATAGATTAATTTATTAAATACTGAAGTATTTAACGACTACGATCGTTTAGGCCATGAACCCCATAAAAACATTATGCAAATCTGTTTAAGTATAGCACAATAAATATTTTTATACAATCAAGCATTAATTTAAAACAGGCCAAAGGTGCTATAAACTCTTCATCAAAGGAGATTAGGGCGACTTTGCGAAAGCTATTATTATCGCTTAAAATACCGGACACTTTTCAAATTGCGAATTTATAACGACGTTATAATTATTCCTTTAATGTGCTGCCTTTGATTGATGGTCCGATGCGATGATTTATTGTTAGTTTTGATAATGGCTTACAATATTTTAAATTGTAATTCGTGCTTGAGAACTTGAACAGGTGTGTTTTAAACTACTAAAGTAACTGTTCTTTCGAGTAAAATTTAAATAGTAATGGAGCTACGTACTTTAAGGGTGGTTAGTTTATTGGCATTTGGTAATTACTTCTACGGATTGTAATATACTGCATGTAAAGATGGATCACACTACGCCGTTGGAACCGTCAATGTTAGCTTTACCTAGTCTCGTGAATAGTCGCTTTCATAACGCAATCTTGGGATGACAAATGGTTATCGATTCACCCGCTGATGCTTCAGAGTGGCACATACCAGATAACGGTCTGGTATCATAGCGTAAATAAATTTTACAATCTCGATTTATAACATTATCGAACGGCGATCGTAGGGCCGCGCGTCCACACGAGCGTGTCGACTCGCCAGTCAAATCACGACCTACTCAAACGAAATCCCCGCGTAAAAACGAGAAGAAATTTCATACAAAGGTGGGTTTAATCTATCGGCCAGTCACGACAGTCCCATAGAACCATCGCCCGATTTGTCGGGTGCAGTGTTCGGCGGGACGGGGAGGGGGAGCTACCGCGTCACCCGGCAACGACGCCGGTCAGCCCGGTCGTTTCGCTGTTCGTATTCAGTCAGTCGCTGGCGCGGTGCACGATAGCAGGTGTGTTTCGCTATCCAAACGACGAAATTATGTTCGAGGTAAACGTGTGAACTTCGTGCGAACTATTACAGTGTATATCGGATTATTTGCAGTGTTTGTGACGTTCTATAACGACGGATGTGGTTCTATAGTGCTTAATATAATATATAAGATTCTGGATTCTCTCTCCCGATGGTCCATTTGAATAATAACATGAAAATAAATGGTAAAGTCAACCAATGAATTTTTGCATGTACCTATTTAAATTTTGATACTTGACTGTTTGTATATCTGGATGATAAGAACTTGGCTTGCACGCAGCACGACGCGCGTAATGTAAACGTCTGTGGTGTCAAGACACCAGACAAATTACGAGAAAAGGGAGTCGAAGCCGAGCCCGGGCTTATTTATTAAAATATTTAAATCAGCGTTGTTTTATTCCGTTTGGACCACCGAAATGGCCAAAACAATGGCAGGCCTTGCGGCTGTCGGGCGACATTGACTCTTCGAATGTAAATTTAAGTTAGCGTGAACAATCGAACATGGTGCGTTTAGAAGTCGATACATGAATAAAGGCTGTGTGTGACCCTGTTGCGCCTACGGGACCAGCCGCAGTGGGTGGACGACATAGTTTCCGAACCGCCTAGAACGACAGTGGGTGTTTGAATGGAGCCAGTTAATAATAATGGTGAGATTTAATCACCGCCATAGAGGTTACACAACAAAGCTACAAGCATGCCCGTGGCTCGAGTAGAAGAGAAACCCTTTCAAATAACACTTCGAAAATAGTCACTAACAAATTGCTTTTTGGTAGAATATATTGGCTTCTAGAGAACGTAGGTACTAATCATTAATCACGATTTGAAATGCCTGACGGTGATTATTATTTAGTGCAAAGAGATTATTGTATTGAATGTTATAGATACCTGTGTGTTAAATAAAATTATATGTGACAAACTTTAAAATATCGGAATCCTTATAATCTACTTCATCCTGTTTGTTACCGAATATATTTCGCACATGTCGACGAACAGACCTTAGATGCCAACTGACAAAAAACAGAACACTTCCAACCCACACATGTTGGGGATCAAATTCGGGCCAAACTACATCACATGACCCGTATACAATATCTACTATTACTACCAGATTGTAGAGAAATGGTAACCGGCACCTACTGTTCTAAAACGACATCTAATTGAGAACAGGAAATTTAATTAAAGAATGTGTTACCTAAGGTAACCCTTTCATTACGAACGCATCTGGTGTAAATGATAAATGTGTTCGTGAAGGAAATAAAAAAAGGTTATGAAGAGAAACCTGCGCGGGCGGGGGCACGTGGGACGGCAGATGCGCTCGCGTCTCCCGCGCCCACTATCTCCGATCCCAGAGCATCTCCGGCCCTTTATCTCGCCATCTCGTTAACCTTGCGTGCATTTGAGATTTAAAGTTCATTATTTCGCAGTTAAAACTTCGTAAGCTCTTTTTTGGACACGATGCAATCGCCGTTTAAGAGTTATAACCGCAGCCTTTTCAAAAAGATAGTGTTCGAGCTGTAAATTATGTAATAAAGGCACTCTTAGTACTTTAAAAATATTTTTCCTCGTATGCGTAAGCTCGGTTCAACTAGTGTCTAAGTTCCAAAGAGGTCAAGTCCGGCTCGAAGGACCGAGTTTTTCCATGGATAATAATCACTAGAATCTTGTTGCCGGTCGTTGCCATTTAAGGCAACCTGTGCCCGCGTCGACATAGTATTGACAAGTGTGGGATAGTCTACATCAATGTCGGGCTCTTGATTACCATCAGCTATCTAGGTGTTTCCATAATTTCTCTTACCTTATTCAAGTCCAATTGAGATTATTGTTTGTGACCGACGTACATGTGAGATCCTTCAAACTAAAGAATAGATTACTTTGGTTAAAGTTTTAATCATTTTTTTCTGTTCTCAGTTAAATCCATATAAAACATTCTAATACACTTGCTCTTATCTAATATGCAGTAAGACAATGTAAACATGACGCTAAAGAACCAACAACACGTAATTCAATTTCTAAGAGGAAACGTGTAACACAATACGAACATTTCAAAACGATATTGGCTGTAACTTTGACTAAACACGTTGCGCTCGGAAGGTTAAACAAACAACTTAGGAGAAACTGTTTGTAAGGTGATGTACGAGTATATATGAATAATCCTCATGAATATTAAATTTTGCTAGTGTTTGCGCGCTGCTTCGTCTACGTCTCGTTGTATTCCTGTCATTTATTCCTTATATAAAAATGAATAAGTTATAAAACAAATTAGGCGTATTACATCATTTTTGACGGCAGTTAATATTCCAAAGAAAATGAATATGCTCGAACAAAGCTGATTACATCAAAACAAGCGCTTCGGAATCGTTAAACTGACGGGTATAAGTAAATTATAATTTCTTCGCCTTTAATTATTTTTTGAATAAATTTAAACGCACCGACGTACATCAAGATTATGACGAGAAAAAATTATCCAATCACAATAACACTGGGCACGCTCCCCGGCCACCTGCCTGACAGCTGCTCGGATTTACAACTGACAGATACAAAACTCTCCCTTAGGATACTCCGTAAACTGCAGCTGATGCCGAAATAAAGAGGATGAATCGCCCAGGTGGAGGCTTTATGTTTTGTTATCCAGGAAGCGTTCGCTTAAAGATTTAGGTATTGTTAACTATGAGAAAAACATTGAAAAGATATAAATTTAATATAGTGTACCAACAGCATTTAGCAATATATGTAATATTTAGCAGGAAGCCAAGTATTGTTATGTTAATTTTATTTGATTAACATTTAAATTTAACGCAGTGCGTGTTTCTGTTTTATGTGAGGTGATGCGGTGATAACTGAGTAGTGTGTCAAAATTTTAGCATTTGTGTGATTTTTATGACGTGCATATAAATTTTGTAAATTTTGTCTTACAATTTAAGCGGTGGAATTGTTTGAAATCCACGAATCATTTCAATTTTATTACTTAACTATAGGAAGTTAATTGAAAGTAGATATTGAATCTGCTATATTATTTAGTATTGATGGATTGCTTGTTGAAGATTTTAGTGGAAGGCTTAGCAGTTGTTGATCGTATTCGCTTACGAATTTTATAAAATCTAATAAACGTTCATTATCACTCGAAGTCTGGATTTGTGCCCGATGTATGTATGTCAATAGGTTCACCATCTATTCCATGAGACGTAAACGTAACTGGTGAAACGTGAGAGTGTACAACACTCCTCTACCTACCCCTTCAGGGATTACAGGCGTGATGTTACGTTTTTAAATTCTCATTATTTTGGATGACGTCACTTGTAAATTCTCAATTAATTCCCAAAGCACGCCTACAAAAGGTAGGAAATACAGAAAAGGGTCCGTTACTTATATAATTAATCGCATTCTACCTTTAATCATTTCATTTCCTCTCGAAGTAGTAAATTGAAAACAGCCTTCAGGAATGACGTTCTAATTTATTTTCCATCATCAAAGCCTGATGAAAATTTAATAGAATCGTTTTCCTCACAAACGTTATAAACAATAAAAAGGGGTAATTTATTTGAAAGGAATATTAAACTCTCGATTATATTACGGATCGGGAGCGGGTATCGTTCTCATATAACAAACTATGAGTATTATCGTTTCGAAGCCGTCTGATGCATTATGTATTTATTATAAATACTTAAAACCGATATATTTTTCACTACCTACTTACGAATACTTCTTAAAGTTAATCCATGGAACAATGAAATAAGTGATGTAAGATCATAAGAGAACTGCGTATGTATCCGCACGAGTAGTCACGACTATTAACTAGCTAATCAAATTGAATTATTATCTTTTGCTTACTACCTGTTCTTGGAATAATTTTTTTGTTAAATTTTACCGCTTGTCTATATGACATCGCTTAAAACACTACTCATTGTAGTCGTAGTACTTTACCCCATAAAACATTTAAAGTTGATTCGTATTTTAAATTTTCATTTTCACCTTCTATTACACTTCTGTTAGACTTGAATTTTCGCTGAAATTGGATTCGGATCTACATTAATCTCCACAATCAACGTGTTTGTATACATACATAGATCACGTATCTCGTCGCGTCTGGAAGGAAATAGGACTGAAAATAAATCGCCCTCGCAGCCAACAGCACCCACACTGAAATAGTTCACTCCGACCATTTCTCTAGGATCATTACCATATCCTGTATATCGCTATGTTGGTTAAAGTGTGCGTTTCCATAACGCCTTGTTTCATAATTATATTGATGTGCTTCGCTGTGTGTGATCGCTTCGCTTGTAATGTAAATTACATTCGTTTCTTTTTTCATTTTCTTACATCGGGCTCGAAATACAACGTGTTGACAATTTCTGATGTTTATTTTGATTTATGATTTCGTTATGATACATAAATCGTAATGATCTGGTATAATAGATCTGGTATAGTTTCCAATGGTTTTGTATACTTGTATAAAATGAAATCAATTCTGGGTTAATTTAATCAGTAAATATTGTTAACTGTCATTATCCATTCTTGTGCAAGGTTGGTAGAGATAACGCAAATCCAATCTAAGAGAGATTTCGCTTAGCATCAATAGGAAAGTATATTTTCTAACGAGATGATCCGGATTCCGACGGCATTTCTAAGTGCAGATACGCGTAAACTACTACGGGTACTGTTTAATTACCTTATTTCCATAGCAAACACCTTGTTAATATTATCGCTGCCATTAACTTAGCATGCAATGCCCCTTAAATCGTAACAACTGTCGGAACGCGTGTTAATTCGGAATGCTTTTAGATTAATTAGTACATAATTTTAGATTTTCGTTTGTAAGATCAGATAACCATAAATTATTATCTGTTTTATTCGGCGTGTCACTTGACACGACGTCCTGATCAGGATTGCCAAAAGCTTATTCGGTCACGGTTTATTATATTTAAAAACTCATTATCTATAAAATATCCCACCAATATATGCAACTTCGCTTCCTTGACTTTTTATCCTAACGTCAAGACTGTAAACCCCAAATAGGTAGGCAGAGGAGTGTAGGACACTCCCACGTTTCACCAGTCACGTTTAAGTCCCATGTAACAGGTGGTGAGCCTATTGACATACATCGGGCATATATCCTGACTCCGAGTCACTACTAGAAATTCTAAATTAGAAAAATCCGATAGTACCCGACCCGTGATTTGAATCAAGGGCTTTCCGATCGGTACTCGCGCTCGCAGCCACTCGACCAACGAGACAGTTTATCCTATTTTTATCCTGGTTGATATAATGTAACCCAATGCAGCAGCTGCTCAGTCTAAATATTACGTAATTGCTGCACTACGCTCAAATATAGTTATGTAATAGCTGTTAATTACACCACGGAACGTAATTTAGTTCACGCCGTGGCGATACAATATCGCTATTATATCGCATGACTCGCTCTTCGCGGCCCGACGTGGGGTGTGTTCGGTGACACTGGATCATTAATCACACCATTCTTGCCGAATTAAAAATTTTGATTTTCAATTTCAATGCCAACACTGATTACTAAATCCAATACCCTTGATAAATGACATTGGTTAATTAGTTCGCGACGGATCCGTCCGGCGACGGGTGGCGTGAGCGGCGACAGAATATTCGAGAAACAATTTCGTTTTTGGAACAATGTCCAAACGATGTCGTCATTTTAGATTGTTATATAAACGTTATCTTGTCGGTTTTTAGTGTCCGCGGCAAATTACGTGCCTTTTAACTTGATATATGATTATTGATTATCATCATCATCATCATCAGCCTATCTCAGTCCATTGCTGGACAAAGACCTCCCCCAATGAGCGCCATCGCACCCTGTCCTCGGCTTGACGCATCCAGCATTTGCTTGCAGCCTTTCGCAGCTCGTATCATTATATATAAAAACAATTTAGCTTGTGAATAATATTATATTATGGTACATGATGTGTAGTTTCTGCTCCAAATTTAAATGTGAAACTGAATAAAAAATAATTTTATAGAACATTGTGTTACGTTACCTAGTAAGAACTGTCTACAGCTCAATTAGTAAATTGTACTTTTCACCTATACTGCATGCAATATCCTGGATAGCAGATGTATGTTTTTTTTGCGTACCCAAACTTTCTCATAGAGTTACCTAGGAGTTTTTGTCGTATTAGCTCCGCCGTATGTTTTGTGAATGAAATGTGGGAGCAGAAGTCCTTTTTTCACTTCCTCAATTCGTATCTTTCGGTTATTTCAACTGAATTAAACGTGTTAAGAACTTATTTTAGCATCACCATATTCGGTATTCACCGTGCTCTTTACAAACTGTGTATTAAAATAAGTGTCAGATCGAGCTGCGAAATATATTTTCAGCTGAATCCATCGTTGTTCTAGAAGAAGAAATTGTATGGTTCGAATACGAACACGAACACGATACGTCATAATAATGACGGAGAAAAAATCAAAAGCAGCAACTTATTTTAAAATCTACATAATCCCAAAAAATACACAAAGTAAATTCGGAATCCCCGTCCTCAAAAATCTTCTTTACACTGGTCTCTAATTTGTTACGTTCGCTTCTCGTTATTTTAAATATCATATAATTTTTTTGAAGTTTAAAGTTGAAATATTCACAGACGCACCAAGCAGTTTCATTTCCATAACAAAGTCGTGGACCCGACTTCAAACGCAGGTGGTCGCCATGCTGGCGTCCCGCCAACTCCTCTGGCTACAAGTCCAGGGTCGGGTTACTGGAAACGATCATGTGCAGCGTTTTATGTTGCAAGGGAAGATTTTAGATTTTGCTTCACTCGAAGTGGTAATTTGAGTAACATTTGTAACTTTGTCCAATGCGCAACATTGATCATATAAAGAAATGCTTTGGCACGTTTGCGATCTTCTTTTAGTTCGTAACTTGCAACTTAAAAATGATTGACAAAATAATAACACTAGTCTTTTTTATACCAAAATAGTTACACATGTTCTTAATATACAACAAGAATTGTACATGAATATCTTTCATATATGCTTAATAATATAATATGAATATTCGAGAACTTTCTGGTCATAGAATCCTTTCATCTTCACGAATACGCAATATAGTCTTCTCGCCACTGAAACAATGATGCATTACGCGTTTGTGACCCATCTGAACTCATTACTTTGAATTGCGCCTACTGACTCACAACGGTGACAAGTTGAATAGCGTGTAGGACATTTGTCTCCGCTCCGTGTCCATCACGTGTTTAGCCCTTTTTAATGGAATAATAAAACTTTTATCTTTCGTACCTATTTAAGTGTTCTTAACTGCTTGTTCTGTACGATTACTCATATAGTTATCTATAATTACCTGCAAATAAGCACTATTTACGTAAATTTCTATTATTCTAAAATATACTTACCCGCATCTTGTCAGACATCTGTGACTTGAGTCTTGCGATCAAAAAACGACGAGCGTCTGTTTGATCATAGACTAGGTTGAACTTTAGTCCTGAACTAGATTCAGTTGTTTCCTGGTAACAAGAACTACTTACAAACTATAAAACCATCCATTATGCAGCACATATTAATATGAAATTGTCAAGTTTTTATTTAAACGGAAGTGTTTGTGAAGTTTTTTGCCTGAAATCCCATGTTTATACATTCTTTATGTTAACATCGAGTAAACAATAAAATAAAAATATGATTCAGTGATATGGCACTCGGCTGCCGCGGCCAACTTAAGAATCGATTTAATATTCTTGCTTGGAACTGCTTTATTAATTGAGAACGACATAATTTGCATAATTGAAATGAAAATTTAATGGCAGATTGTATCCTGTGACGGGAATATATAATATTTTTTTCTGTAATCGTGGTGAAATCTTCACGGTCCGCTTTTATTTCGTCTTGCATAAGGCGTCGAATGCAGGTTTCATGTTTATTACCAACAATGTAAAAACGTATTGCTAATTTCTTGCCCACGTTTTCTGTGGTACAAATTTATTTCGAACTGCCCAGTAAATGACTTACTACCCGCTTACCTACGTAGATTGTGAAACGCCTTACAATTAATGCGTCTTGATGCTATTACATCAACAGAAAGTCAAGAAAATGCAAGCGTCAACACAAGTAATAGTAAAAGCATTGGCGTTTAATAATAGATAAGCAACTCGATCTGCCAATATTCTCTAAATTCGTTGCACACACAAATAGTATGAATAATCGTTATGGCACACTCTTGGGCCAGACATGTGCCTATTGACACCTATTTTAGCGAGGTATATTATTCAGCCACATTTAAATGATAAATATACTCAAATTCAATATAAGTATGCATGAAACAAAAGTTTCCAATTCAATTCTTTCTGTTACTCGACTCTGTGACTTGCTCACGGCGTTATGGCGACGTCACGAGAGAGCGCAAAGAATATTATCCACAGAGCTCCGTTCCATTTCACACCGTGATTAGTCAAGGTACCCATTCCGGTGCACGGCCCGCCATATCTGGCTCTACTGACACTCGGTGTAATCTCGCCTCCATATACGTCTCTACAATTAGCTGTCGTATCCTTTTCTTTGTGATCCATCTGACTGTTTAATTGTATGGCACGCCGAGCTTTGCATTGTTTGGTAATAACAACAAAGCACCGCCGGCAGATGTGTTCCTCTATGGTGGAGCATGCTCTAAACAGATGAGCACGCGAATCTGTGCCAACGGTACGGAACGTAAAACAAAATGAGCTTTGTAAACGTGAGAGCCCGCGAATTTAACGTGTAAATCTTGAACGATTTGTCGTTTATGCGGTAATAAATCAAGCCGTGGGACTCGATTCTAAACGTCTTCCGTTAACGTTAAAACAGCGTCACCGGTGGCCGAAAGTCGTAATTTATTTCGCAGACGTTGAATGTAATTTTATTCGCAAACATATTTCGTGGTTAAATGCAT
>DWMF01002155.1:0-10435 GCA_018244815.1 Parelbella polyzona | reverse complement strand
GTACTTTGTACGCACGCATGTTTTTTTTTTAAAAATTAGTAATGTACTTAATTCTCAATTTGTTAATATTGGCGTGTTAACTAACGAGGATTCCGAGAAGATTTGCGCCAACGGATGACAATTATAGTACCTAATACAAAAGTGTACAAAAATACGAGTCTTTTATGAATGAATAATATATTTCTAAATTTGTTTATTTCGCAAAAAGCAACAAAAACTGGAAGAGCAATGGCACCGAAAGAAAATTCTCCGACACGCCCACTACATTTAAATGTCCATTCCGGAGATTTATAGCCGTGGCAAGTATTCGTGCCGTATTGTGAGTAAGCCGATGATGGGTGCTGAAATATCTCCAGCTGAGTTCCAGCCAGCGATCGAGAATATTTTCACGTACTGTTCAAATTTACAGAATTTCTTCTAATAATTTATATGGACAAATTAACATAAAATACAAACATATATCCAAATCATTCTTATTCGTTGTTTCTGTCGTAACTTTCGTAGAAATGGAATTCACCAAATCAAACAAAGCAATATAAACAGATTAAGCAATTAATCTAAGCAATGCTAACGAGACCCTCAACCGAGTGCATACCGAACTGTAATAAGGGGCGTAAGCGTAATGGGAGTCAGGGTTGAAGTTTATGATGGAATTTGATTCTCCCACGATTGGAGATTGAGACCGTACGCTATCGGCTTTTGAATAGGTAAAGATTAGTGGAGAAGTTACGAGCCTACTTAGTAGAGTAGCTTGAGCATTAGCACAGATTGGTACTTTGATACAGCCTTCGTTAAATACTATAGGAAATCAAACTGTAATAGAATTCCAAGTGCCAAGCTAAACGGTTTTCATTGGTGCAATAAAGATATCGTGTTTGGATCTTTTCAGGCCCCATGCCGGGATATCAGGGTGCCGTACGAGGCGACTAAAGCCGGCGCGACAGATCGCGGTATGGCACGGCCTACCTACAAGACCTGGCCGGCTACGGGCAGCAGTCTAGGCGATGTGAGAAGCCGTGTTCAGCGATTCTCACATGCTCCGCGTGGCGATTATGAATAAGAAGTCCTCAGAGTATGCCTATGTCCAGCAGTGACGATTATTAACAAAGACGATAATAATAACCTAAAGGTAATGAAAATAAATCTAGAAGGCTCGAATGATCATAAAACAATCGAGAACATGGCTGATAACATAAAAATTATGCAAACCAAAATAAAAATAAATAGCGCAGAATTTAAGGGAATTCTCTTTTATAAATGCTCAGATCGGAAGGGCCCAGCATGGTCTTATTAACATAATTGAGCCGATAACGCCGACGGCTAATTTCATTTTAATTTTGCTACGTCAATTCAAATTCCCGAATGAAATGCTTACAGCGATTAGGAATTTCAAGAAACAAAGGTAATCCAGTTATTATTTTATGACGTTTAAGCTCGTGTGAGTGGTAAAATGGTACGAAATTGACCACGAGTCAGACATCATGTTAAAAAGATAAGGAGATATGTTGCAAATAATGTCCGTGCAATTTGGCTTAATGTAACGGAAATAACCCAAGAGTCAACGGACATATGCATCGAACATGAGGAATGTTCTCGAATAATCCTACATACTTAAGATCGTTTACAAATGCATTGCTTAGCTCGTCAAATTACAAACGTCCCATATCATTATGCTATTCGAGTATTTATTTATTATTTAATTATATTTATTAAAAACTATTTCTTATTGTTTTATATTTTTAAATCATCAAAAGTAGGTATTGATTTAAAGAGATCAAAAGTTTATATTGTGAATTCAGTTTGTAAACTCCATGAACCAATATAAAAATAAAAAACTTGTGAGAATTTTAAGAACATTCACATTTATCTATCTACCAGTATATATATAAAATTCAAATGCAGAATAGGCTGACATATTACGAAATTTCTAAAAAACTTCTTGTAATAAGATAAAGTATTTACTTCCCACTGCTACCCACGAATATCTCTCCATAAATAGAAATAAAAGAGCAAAGCAAACGTAATAAATGGACTTGAATGAATTAACGTCAATATTAAATAACTACGTCTTAAATACATTTTAACATATCTTATTTACAAGGAAAGAATAGCTTTTGTTAGCACCTTTGAAAAACTGCTTAAGTAATAGTCCTTTTTCATATACGAACGTCAATCAAACCCAATTTAGGTATGTATCTTTGAAGTACAAAGCGAACGTCAGTATCATTTCGAATATCACAAACGGTGCTTTTCACTTTTCGGGACATTTCTAAACGGTGATATTTTTTTAGAACGTGTGATATGTGAAAATCCCAGAAAATCTAACGTAAAGGCGATAAAAGCGAGTCAAATATCTTCATACTTAAACCGAGCAATTCGTAAAACAATGCTGGGTATAAATGCCAAATATTGTCGCCACAAAAACGTTCTAAGGACTGTTCGCTTTCAGCTACCCTTGTGTATTTTTTTACTTTTTAAGCTATTTGAAAAATTCCTTTTTTTTGGGTTCAAATCTCGGGTCGGGTACATTTCGATTTTCTAATTTAATAGTGACACGAAGTCTGGATCTGTGTCCGGTGTATGGCAATAGACTTGCCACCTATTCCACCGGACGTTATCGTAACTGATAAAACGTGGGAGAGCACTACACTCCTCAGCCTACCTCTTCGGGGATTACAGACGTGATGTTACGTTTTCTTTTGTAAATAAAAAAGTATTGCGATGTAAAATTATGAGATCATCACTGATGACAAAGCGCGGCTGATAAAACCTGTTTTATATTACGTAATACACTTTTACGTATAAAACGGGTACACGAAATGCTCCTTTCCGTTCAACCTTTGCGAAGGAAATTGGTGTCATATATTGACTCTTATCCGTTGATCTATGACATCATGAATGTCACGATTTGCTTTGCTCTGACTACATAAAATATTCTGTCCCAAGTTTGTAAAGAATTTACCTCTCAATGATAAAATTTTCGTATACCAAAATTTGGAACAAATTGCAGAAGCAGAGTTAATTTTCATCATTAGTAACATCAGCACGTGTTGGTTCACTAATGAGTAATGACCGCCTCTAATGATGGATGAACGGCTGCAGACAGTAGCTGGACGCAGTAAGCCGAGGACCGAGCTCCATGGAACACTATTAAAAAGGTTTATTTCTACAAAATGTAACATCAACCTTGCAATCACCGAAGAGATAAGCAAAGCAATGTTATACACTCCTACGTTACACTAATTACTTTTACGTCCAAATACGAAATAGGGGATGAAACTGTTTCTATACATCGAGCACAAATCCAAACCCCGAGCAACTACTGGAAATTCTAAATGAGAAAAATCCCGGGTTTTGAACCCAGGACCTCCCGATCGACAGTCGCGCTTGCAACCGCTCGAAAAACGAGGCAATCCTTTACAAAACAAAATTATTAAATTAATTGGCAAAGACGAATTAGAATGACACCTAAATGATTATGATAAATGATTTTTGTACAACCGACATGGGGCTAGTCACATATTAAGTCTGGGGGAATCCACATATTAAGTTGTTTCTAAATTGTATCTCTTAAGTATAATAAATCAGAGTTTGGTTGACCATCCCTAGATTCAAGAACTTACCTCACCAATTTAGTGTATCTTAATAAACTTTTATACACCATTCGAGAGTACTTTGGGTACACTTCGTTGCACACATACATGCACACACTCACACACGTGTTACATCGCTTGGATATTTCACTTGTAATTATTATTGATTTTGGTAATCAGTTGATGTAAAACCAATACATAGTATTGCATTCTTAGTAGTACATAAAATAAAATTAAAAACAATTATAGGCCACATACGTATATCAAAAAAAATAAACAAATCAAACCCAGCTTAAACTCCTGTTGTCCTTATCTCTTTATCTCGATTAGCTAATGGTTCCATTTTTAGGTAATATGTTAAACTTTTTTACGTTCATTGCCGACTTCTTTGGAGATTTATTAAATGATCTCAAATCTAAGAGTGTAACAAACAATGTAACGAATAATTACTTGAATGACTCTAAGCACTTTGATACATCATAAAACAAATCCATGAACACAATACATTTAAGCCACTGTATACAAATATTAATACCGTGGACTGCAGTACAAATTGACATTGTGTCCATGGTATATATTAAACTTGTAATCCTCTTCTTGTGCGTTTCATCATAAAGTTGTGAAAGCCCTAGAATAACAAGAGCCTAAGTCTTTGAGACCCGTCGGTAGATGTTACTACAAGGCTTAAGTGTCATTGACCCGTTAAGCTCGTGTAAAGTACCTTACTCATTATCACATGTAGTGAGTTATGTTTCGATATAAATTATTGTCAGTAAGATTTACAAATGTCCATTGTTAGATGAGTCTGCTAACATCTTTATTTTATACCTAGAGTTCTAAATTAATTGTATTCGCATCAATACTTAATCATATTATGTACATATAACTTTTATTTCCCGTAGTAGGAAAAAACAATTCTATAGTTTTCTTTAATCTTCAGCCTTCTACTTTAATTTTCATTAAAAATATAATTAAAAACCTCAATTACATTAAAGCCAGCCGCTGTTGTATTTAATTAAAATTACATTTTTTCACGGTTTGAGCTTATTAAGTTACACTCACTTATACATCAATAACATTATTATTATTAAACTTAAAATATTTATTTTATTGAGTAAGAAGATCGCTTTTCGCCGCCAGTGGGACACGCGGCGTGCCTTTCATCAGTAACAATAAACTTGGTAATGACTTGGTTAGTTGTAAACATTCAGTATAACGTCACGATAGGACCAGACCGAACTACTTAAATTAGGGTTTGATACATGAAGCTTACTGAAGTACTGAAGCTCCGGCAATCAAAGAACCTTATGTCGACTATGTACTGCCCGCGACTTCATCTGCGTATCTCTATATCTTGAGTATTGCTATACATATTTTTGAACTTCAGTTAAAACACTACCAAGTCTCATTTGCTTTTTATATAGCGTTTTAATAAATATAAAAATATTTTTTCTTAATGAAGAGAATGATATTTTTTAATCTGATTTATATTATTTCGCTTATATAAAATGCAGATTTATAAGTATTTATTTATTCCTTATTTGTCAGTAATAGCAATAACGCGTTGATGTATACAAACCATCCCATACCTATATGTATATGAAATTAACCAAACTTTTTATGGCAAACTTTTCTGATATGTATGACAAACAAACTTATTTTCGAATTATACTAATTGCATTGATCCAAAACGTTTAATGGGTAATCTTGCTAGACGATAGCACTGCTGAAGCCATCACATTAATTAAAGGCGTGATATATGGCCACAGATCCATGTTTTGTTATTCTATCAAGCAATGTATTCTTTAAATAAATAAGAAATTTCAGAGGACAAGTGATAATATTAATAATAATAATAATAATACAAAGTGATAATATCAAATGACAATAAACATAAAGTGATAAAAAATACGCCTTTATTAATAAAGATGACGACAAATACTAATTAAAAGCAAAACATCATGCAATAACCTGGAATATGGAACCTAATATGGAATAACATGGAAAAAAAGCGACGAAAACTAACCCAGGTTGTCTAAAATCTGTGCAATTAGAGATACATATACATATAGTTTTTAATTTCTCTCTGATGTTTTTATAAACACCCTCAGCAATACTTAACTTTTAATAAACTTTATTTATAAATGTAGAAAATAATTATTTTTATGTTCTCATTGAAATTACAGCTCGATCTCAATCATAACTATGTACAAAGATGGAGTTGTTATATTTCGTTACCTCGAAAAAAGTTGTAGATAATTTCTGGCGTTCTATGTAGTTATAAGGTATTTGATTGTCATAAAAAGAAATGTTTATCCCGCACAGGTCTTAACGTTGGGGTAACCCATTATCAGATCCAGACGCCTTGCAATTATTTCCGAATTTATTCCTTCATCTAAATTTTCATGAGCTACACTGTGCAGATAACAATATAATTATTTTTAATGTTCATCGCGATTCTCGCGTATGTATGCGGTATAGAATGACTGTAGTCATAATAGGCCACAATCCGCCACGTTGGCCTAGTGCTAGTTTGATTTCCAACTATCCTCTTGATTTTTCCTATGTTATATATGGCAAGCGATATTTAGATTTAAAAGAAGAACAGGTTTGTGAAAGAATTTGAACCCTAAAGTGTTAGGTAGACTTCGATTTTCAATTGAAGCACGGCACTGATTAAGTTATCAAACAATTTAATTTCGTTCATTTAGATTTTAGCGTACAGTATTTTTACGTTACGATGGAAAATTGGCGCATAAATATGTATTTATCAGTGTGCTGGTCGGAATAGCTATTCAAAATCTACCTTTAATCTATGTCCACAACAGATTTAGTTTTGAGTAAACTGTAGGTACCAATATTTAAAAAATACCAATTTATTTTAGCCGAACGTCTAACTGACAAAAACGTTTCGAATCTAAACCAAACAATTTGCAACTGATAGAACGGGATTTCCCATTTTATTTGTCGCGCTGCCAGTAAAAATAATTGTCGCACATAAATTTGCTAGTACCGCGTGTGAGACGAGCAATTTGCAAAAACCGATTGCTCCCATATATCACTGTCTTATCTAGATCTGTGCGTCGATTGTCGTTGTGGATTTGACTCCGTTCTCTATCTTGTATCGCTGTATATTATTTTATTTGCTTCGTTCCGTGGATACCGCTTTAGCTCGAGATTTTCTAAAGTTTACTAACTGTTTACCTCGAGTCGCTAAAATATTACCACGATTGGTTGCTCCCACATGTCACGAATTCAACTTTGTTTCTAAAAATTGGTGTTCATTGCAATTTAAACAATACCGGGTACGGACAGTACCTGTCGTATCCCTTATTACCGTCATCGATGTAACCGCGGCTGCATTGTGGTTAAATTATTATGATTGATTTATATGGTATGTTTTACTGAGTTTCAGATTAAAATTAGGTATTTTTATATCTGATCATATAAAAGTAGACCTATATAAGAGGCCAGCGAACATGCATAAGGCATTCATAAATCGCAGTTGCTATTAATGATCACCTGCAGCCGACCTCGAAAGGGACTGCTGGAATAGGATTATTAGGACTTCTTCATTTAATACATCATCAAATTTTCCTATTCAAATTTTACAACTCTAGTGTATGTATTCTAATTAGTTAGTATTAATTTGTGAACGCACTAAAATAACTAAGATTATATTATTGGTCAAATTCGCTCAGTAAACGTAATCAAAATCATCAATCTGGCCTTTGCCCAGCGGCGAAATACAGCCAAAACCTGCCCAGAAAATGACTCATTGCACGTACTGCCAAATGAGTAGTCAATTTATTTTAAAAATTTACTTAATATTCAAAATTAATACGAAACGTGGTGCTGAATTTCTTCTAGAAGCGTTGCCACTTCAAAGACCCATGAAAAACCCTAGCGTATCTTAAAATAGAAAAATCAGCATTAAGGTTGATCGCACTATTAAATCTTATCGCCATACTTGAGGCTAATGTTTTTCGACCAATTGCAATGAAACTCGGATTCAATGAGCTGGACAAAAACGTCAATTAACATTTGCGTTAAGTAAATTAATATGATTTTTTTTTATAGTTAATATGAAACTCGTCTATAGAAAGTTTAGTCGGTAAAAAGCAAATCATATCTGGCATTGATGTATTATTTTATCTACTTCAATAAAACGCACAATTATTTGTACATTGAAATATCCTCTGGCAATAACATTAACATTGTAGGTAATATTGGTTTTATTTTTTTATGACAGCACTACTACCAATTTCCATTCAGTCAACTCGATGTTAAATAAGTCTAATGCTAACAATTTCCGTTATTCAAATTGACATTGATTCCTCTCAGTGTTTACATGTAAAATAACGGCTCAACTATACAAATATGCATTAATACACAATAACTGTTAGCTGTTGATACCGCACGGTTACATTAAGCGAATACTCTGTGAATATAGAGCCCTTTTGTCGGCGCTATGCATATTTAATTCGGTTAATCAAGCGGCTTATGTCTTAATCAAGTTGAGGTTGACGCGTGACGTCACAAGACATAACCGCGCAGATGGAATTGTTGTTTATGTCACTAAGCAGTTTTATATTTTGGTGACATGTATGTTGTCGTAAGATGTGCGATAAATGTTGTTACTGATGTACCTATATTATATTTATTGTGATATGTTTTCATGTTTCAAAACTTTTAATTAAATACTAGATATATTTTTTGTTGCATTTCTTTTTTGCGTTTTAATGATAGGTACATATTTTTGTCGCAATTACGAGAGGTCATAAGAATAGTCATCAATTTCTAGTACAGATTGCAAAATTTATAGGACATAGCCCGGTTGGTCTTTATCTGCAGTTTGCAGTGTGGTTTTAAACTTAAGCCCTCAGACAAAATTTAACCATAGGTATTTAACGATTGCGACTAAAACAGAGTGCTTAATGTTTCCTCCGAAGCACCGAATAGGATCTTGAAAATATGCTACTAGTGGTCATCCATAGCTTAGGTTTACAGATCGCTTGGAATCTACACCCGCGTCGGGGCGATGAGCGGTTCCATTTTTTTATTTATCTTCCGGATATATTCGAAAGCATTTACCTATAAATATCTCTTTTTTTTTAATTTCGTATTTCACCGGTGGTCAGGGTATTAATAAAATAATGACATTGGCAAGTGTAATTAATACGATTATGCTAAATTTTATGCCTTGCTTTACGTATAGAGAAATCAAGTACCTATCCCATGAGCTCCTATAAAGAGTTAGAGTAAAGTACACATTCAGATTAACTCTTTAGAAGTCAGGGTTTTAAGAAAAAAATATTCTTTTGCTAATTCGTTCATAATTCTTGACAGAGAACATTCTAAATACCAAAATTAGCATGATTATAGCATCCAATATTTATGTGAGTATTGTTGATATTTCATGATAGATGGCAGCACTTAGTACGAATTGTATTATATAGCAAGCGTTTTTACTCTTCTTCCAAACTGAAACTTTTTCGTCCTGAAACTAAAAATTAAAAAACTCTTTAAGAATTTAAATTCAGAATACCCATTTTTATTCCTAGTTAATTTCTTCTCCTTCACTTGTGGTATTCTTGGTGAAGAAAAGCTGACTTTTGCCGATTTCTATGATCGCTAGCTCTGCATAATTGAGTTCTATCATTTAAGGATCCACCACAAAGTTCTGAAAGTAATCTTGGAGCTGAGATTGGCTTCATATAAATAATTACGGATGGCTCCATCACTTATTGAAAGGGTTAAAGAAGGTCCCGCTCGAGTACCTATTATCTTGGTTGTGATATTACAATCTCATCGAGTACTGCTTAGAGTGTATAATGTAATATGCCTACGGGGTGAAATTATCCTGTTGCCATGACGGCTAGCTTATCTTGTCTCCCGTTGGAGATAAATTACGCTATTGCCATTACCACTGTGAGCATTATATTCTCTGAAAAGGTTTATTTTATACGATATCGAAAAAGCGTGTAAGTCAAAGAATGTTGCCAGGAACCGACTACCAAATGACAGTCATCAGTCACAACGCTAGTATGAATTGCTGTGATATTCAGTTCAGTTTTAACTAGTCAGTTCTGTATAATAAATCAACAGTCAATGATAACGCAATGATTATGGTTTGGGCGTAAAAATAAACGTAGACAATTACTTGTTTTTTTTTCTAAAGGTTTTAATATTTATATATTACATATGTCGACGTTAACAATATTCATTACACTGTTATTCAACAAACAATGATGACGCAATAAATGAATCCCGTTTGGACCTAAAAATTAAACATAGACAATTACTTGTTTTTTTTTCACTTAAAAAAAATAAACATAGATAATCATTTGTTTTTTTTTCTAAAGGTTTTAACATTCATACATACCATAGTGTTTGACGTTAATATCATTCATTACACTGTAATTCGGACCACAACACAGCATGGATTAAAACGGACCGTGCTCCATCCGCGTGTTGTGGTTCGTTATGACGGGATGAGTGCGAATTAGGTTAATTTTATTTTCTCCAACATTATTTATATGCCTACCTTTTATTGTTTATTTCAATCTGTCATTTGAATGATTATAACACATTTTTATCTATTGTTCCGTATAATACAGTCACAAAGGTTCTATTCGTGCGTAAATGATACAGCCATTTGCGCTGCTATATAGATTTTTTCTATTGATTGTATGTAAGCCAGTGTCTCGCCGGTCGAGTGGTAGCAAGCGAGATTGCTGATAAAAAAGTCCTAGGTTTGATTCCAAGGTCGGGTACTACAGGATTTTCCTTAGAATTCTTAGAGTTTGGAATTATGCCCGGTATATGGCAATAGTCTCACC
>DWMF01002154.1:0-10435 GCA_018244815.1 Parelbella polyzona | reverse complement strand
CAGATCTGCAAAAAAGCAGATCTGTAAGAATTAGATACTAAGCACTTAACACTCTCTGTGTACCTTGTAATGGACCTGGCGTTAAAAGATATGTATGTACGTGAGTTAAAATCTGACATTTTGTTACGAAAAAGTACTTGAAAGGCTTGGTGTAAAAAACTCAAGTTAAAATTACAGTTATGTCACCTTCCATTGATAAAACGAGCACGACCAATCACAGCGCAATTTGCCGTGACATGTCCAAAAGATGGCGGTCATACACAAACAAATTAAAAAATAGATTGGGCAACACGTTTAATAGCTTTGCTTAACAATTCGAGCCAAAAAAGCCTACATGTCGAAATACTCACACCCCGAGTGATAAATTACTTGCATCAGCGAATTTGCATAATTTTAAAATTAAAAACATGGCTCAAAACGATTCGTGTGCCCAAAAAAGTGCTTTTATTTTTAAAGACAAGTACCTATGTAACCGGCCAGTGCATAATTTAGAATATGAATTGTTTCATTATTATAAGAAATGCTATCTTTTATTTAACCTAATGAAAAATAGACGAGGGCGAAATTAATGAATACTAAGTGTAATACGTGAAGTATTTATTATTGGCTTAAATTAACCAATTGTAAATATATTAATATCACAAAAAACAGAATCTATAGAAAAAATTACATTATGTGACGAATGTCATAAAACGTTATCTTATACCAAAGACTCAATATCGAACCTGGTAACTTAGCTGAATTACCGCAATCTGCTGCTACGACAATTTACAAGATCAACAGTAATAATGCATCTATTATCAATGACAATACAATAGCCCACTCAGACCGGAACTCAGCAATTTAGAAACGACGAACTGTGAGGTTTAAACCCAACCAGTGTCAAGTACACCGTATGAAGCAATGCGATGATCACATGGAACGATCAATCACTGACTGCTCAGAACTAGCTGTCATATTAACGTTATGCCATAAACGTTTATTGGCCACGACAATCACTTTCACTTCGATTTTGAATCGGATTGTGCTAAGTACTTAATTGGAGGTTCACCTAATATATTTGGATATTGGAATATTTCCAGGTGTGTGGTAAATATGTTTCTGTAATCTCTTTTAAGTTGTTCGATAGTCGCATGATAATTTTTTTTCCTTTAAACTCGTAAAATTGACTTATTTTTATTATACACTGCATACAGTACAAAATTAAGGTGTTACTATTAGGATTATTTTTAGTTTTGTTTGAGTTACTTGAATGACAAAAAATAATATCATGGAAACAACGAGACGTTTTAGCCACGTGACTTGCAATCAGATTAAGACTAATATTTAAATAAATTAGTTAATGCCTGTCGAGCCAAACGTCTACTTCGTAATACTAAAACCAAATAAAATTCGTACATAAACGTCGATCGGCAGACAAAATAAAAACTGATCGCTTCATAAAACAAGTTAACGAAGTCCCACAAAAAAACCGGGACACAAAAACGCACACACCTGCTGCAGTATCTGTTCCCGTACCCGATGCCGAACCCTCGCGTGAAGATCCCGAACAAAAAACGTCGGCCATTCTTTGCCCAACCGTTATTCCAGCTGACAAATTAGCATAAAGTCAATGTCAAAATGATTAGCTCAATTTGTCGGACCGTCTCTATTTGCACGGCCGTCATAAACGATTGTTTGATGATTTTGCAACTGTCTAGTTCAAATAATATAATTTTGAATGACCTTAATCGTATTGCCATTTATTCGGATTACTCGCAGATAAACATAATTCTAACGCGTACGTTGAATTTCGTGTGTGTCGTGCAATAGCCAGATGTAAAATCGATTGTTAATAGGACGATAAAAGAATAGGAATAGTTTTGGTATCAAGAAAAATGCTTGAAAAGCAACCTCTGATTTCATATTATGGATAATTTATTATATCATTAATTACAAACAGTATTTGGTAAACCAGTTATGATACCCAAACTTCCGCAGATTGTTTAAGATTATTGCTCTTTGATATGCTGTTTAGTAAGTACAACGCTTTGAATGATGACAGGTAAGTGTTAAATTTTGGGGTTTTCAAGTTAAATACTTTGTTTTAGGTTTTGTAACTAGGTAAATTTGAACACAATTTAAAATTTTCCTTTACGAAAGAGTTCTGTTAAAATCTTTTCACCCCATCTCATGTTCGGCTTGCATTTTATTGTTCCTGTGATTTCTAAGAAAGGCATTTAAAACATTCCCGATTTGGACGCTACTTTGGCACCTAACATCCTCTGGAGGAACATTAAAGTTAACTTGTTAAGTAAACAGAATCAATAGTAAACAATAAATCTAATATAGCATGTGTTTCCTCCGATACGAATGTATGTTTGTTTGTCTATGCAATGTTCGTTAAACTTAGAGAACCATATGGAGAAGTAAAGGCAGAGTCAATATTTCGGAAACAAATTAGTGTACCTGTACTATTTAAGCGCGATTGTTTGTATTTGCTTAGGCTCCACAATTTTAATGCATTGTCTTAGACCATCTGTTGACCCGTCTGTTAGGGTTGAGTATGTTCAAAAATCGATATGCTTCTTGTCGTTTTATATTATACTTTTGGTTACACCTTGTCGTTTATTAAAATAAAGACGGTATCGACTTCACGGAAGCAATTGGATTTTATCAAAACATCAAAAGAACCATAAAATTTTATTCGTTCCGTAAAAATTGGTAGATATAAGTGATACATAAAATATCGTAATTAAATTCCAAGCGGAATAATAAACAACATCGTAACGGGATATAAAGGGTTTGACGTTGAATAAAACTGTCAAATATAAATCCTTTAAGTAAGCTATATTGACCGTTCTCGAATCAATGAAACCTTGGTAATCCTCGTGCTTAATTTACGAGTCAATAAAATTGCCAAGTTGCAGTCATAAAGACTAAAAATTTGACACCGATGTATGAAGTGAAACTGTCATCGGAAGCCAATGAAATATATTTGCAACAAACTGAACTTCTGCCAAAGAAGGCGCTAGGAAAAGTTTTTGGATCTCGACGTAAACAGGTGTGATAACAATTTGATTTAAATTTCTATCTCCTGTGTTGTACTGACAATATACAACTATACAATGTTTTGGAGATTTGGGTATTCGCCAAGTAGCTTTTTCACTTTCAATATAAATTATAATCCTTAAAATGTCAAATGGAACTTATTTATCGTGCCATTAACATTTTCATTTCAATTCTATCAGATGCTTTATCTATTGTTATCTGGATTTTACGTTATATTGGCTTTTAATTTCTTTTGATACAGCCGCCCGGTAATTATATTAAGTTCAAAATTCGACTGGCATTTGTGCGTGGTGTGCAACGGAAATTGCACCCATGTGAATTTGCACCCCACCCGCATTTTTGCGGGGGTCAATGTTCCTTATACCCTTATGACCTTTACCCAGTAGGCCATGTATCATCTGGTTTACAACTATGTTTCAAAATTGTTTCCAAGCAATGCCCTCTAGATCAATTTAGTAAAGTAGTTCTTATTTAGTTTTCGAATACATATGACTTAAGTTGTAGTTTATTTGAATCGAAGGACTGCATTGTCAGCTATTGAAAGTGTTTCCAAAATTAATTGTTTAATGTTGGCATCATCCGCTTTTCGTACTGTCAGAAAATAAAAATGGTCCGCCTTCCTAATTTTTAGCTTCCGGTAACACGATAGCATCCGCTTTTTAAAACAATGCCGTCTGCTGTCACGTCGCTCTTGTTGTAGATCCTAAGTGTCACTTTATTGAGCTCATCAAGCTCGACAAGATCTTAAAAGAAAGATTTTAGAACGTAATCAGTTTCTTTTATACTCGTTTGATCTGTAGACCACACAAGAATACGACGCTTTAATACAAAAATGTCTTTTCTATGGATTATAAAGGATTATAGAATTTTTACAGGGATACGGATCCTAAAAATCGGTTTTATCGCAAATATCCTGGTAATTCACTTAAAATACGCTCGATACTAGTAATAGGACACAAGATTTATCTTGAGCCTCTGTGAAAGTAGGGTTCGATGGAGTCCAATAAATTAACCGTTAAAAAACGAACGGCCCTCGTTGAGTCTAAAAATTTTCGAGAGTTGACATTAATGGACGTGAATTAGTTATGACTGAATCTAGACAAAGCGAGTGGAAAGGAGAATAACGGACGGCGAACAGGAATAAAATTATAAATATATTATGTATTTTGGAAAAAAAAACATATGTAGGTGTATAGGAATATAAATGTATTGTATATAGAGAAGCGCAAAGTATTGGAATTGAACGTTTACGTTAGAAAACAAATATGAGAATTTAATTTAAGTTTAACAATTTAATACCTCGGCAATTTAGAGATTAACAATGTAGCCGAACAAGAAACTAAACAAAGAATTAATAGTTTAGCCCCTGACGGAAACACTGTTATAAAAACAAGTAACAAAGAAGTCTTTAAGGTCATATAAAAGTCCTACATCAACTATTAACCGGAAATCATTGGTATGAAGAGAACAAGTTCATACGTGTTTCTTTTTACAATAACATGTGATTGATAAGGCGATATCGACTCGGCTCTAGTTGCACATAATAATGGATACTTCTTTAAATGGCTGTTTACATCATGACACGATTCTGTAAGCAAACGTGATAAATATCGCTTGATAAATGTACACATAATCATAGTCGTGAAGTAAATACATATAACGGCAATATAATATGAAAATGTATGTAAAAATGAACGGTTCGTTTATATTATAACGCATTACAGTATTCACAATTATATTGGAGAAAACATACAGCAATTGTAATACAAAAACTTAGCTGGAGCAACAAAAAACGATAGTGCACGAAGCAATTTTCAAAAGAAATATCGGTAGAGTATATAATGATATTGACACACATACTGGCGGGAAGTCTGTACTCAAGACACTCGTATTCGTTGTAGATGGCAGATAAAAAATATTTGAACATCGGCTGACGCTCGAACGACCCAAAGAACTCGAAGTCGGTCGGCGGACTATTCAAATAGACGAGTACATCTATTTCGTATAGAGTTTCACTTTATTAAATAAAACCCACTTTATCATGGGAAGTCCAATCAAAGCCATTACCTTTATCAAATCAAAAGTCTTTTTGTAAAGTTATTATCAATATGTCCTCTTAAACGTCGCTGCGCTCGGTGAAAGCTTATTTGAGAGGTTTAACGGCGGGTAATGGCTTTAGCGGTCGCAATTTACTTAGCTTGGAAGTAACCGATGTTAAAATTTTATCAATGATTTTACTGACCAAATGTGTTGGTAAGACGAAAGTTCAACAAAAGCAAAGTCTATTAAAATCAAATGCTTCGTAATAATAGTTTATTCAATGTAACACCCACGTGCAAGAGAGCATAGTTTAAAGTTCTATCGAATAAATATGCTAACCTGCGATCTTATAGGGGCAGCTTATACCGGAAACTTTAACAACATAAAAGTCAAATCATATACGTAGGTAGAATTTCTGGCAGATATATATTTACGAATAGAAACAATCCGCTATTGGAACGGCTATCGATATATTTTTGCGTCCAATAAATTTAACATTATAAACTTATCGAGACTTCAGACAACAATAAATTAGACTTCGGCGTGTGGCAATCATTAAATTAATTATACTACCAATAAAAAGTACGAACGATCTATAAAAAATAACTGGTTTTAATTGGCCCTCCGAGGGTTATGAATTTGTGTTAATAATGTATGCAAAAACGTTTTTGATAACGTCCGAAATTGTCGACATAAATAGATTTACAACAACGACAGAAATTATACAAATAAGCATCATCAATATTCATTAGCACCTTGCTATGTGTTAATTGCTGATTTTATGACATTATATTAGACAATTCCCAATAATTTTATAAGGTTCATAAAATAAATCAATAAAAAAGTCTTCGAACATAAGCATATTTACGGACAAATATTCGCTGTAATGAACAAAGAATGCAGTACACTTACGATATTTTGAGAGAAGCGAAACAAACAATAAATCACGGATTATCGATTTGTTCGTTTTTGTGTAGTGTGCGATTTAAAGTACTCGAATATGTGGAGATTTTACAACCGTCGTTAGTAACAAGTTTTGTATTAGAACTCTATAATCTATCAGTTGAGTTACAAATGTATTTTAAATGCAGGATTTTTCCACTGCTCGTGTCGAGCTTGATAATTTCTTATGCAGTTGAACGTAATTTATGTGTAAAACAAGATAGTGTGCTATCAATAATACTAATGCTCAGTATTACTTTGATATGGACGTGTTTAGTAAAGACATCGACGTAAGGCGCAATGCGAGTATTACTAACATCTCTATGATTTATCAACAACAGAACAAACTTGCTCAATATTTCTCAATGGTTAAAATTGTGAAACACAAGAAAAACTTTTATATAGGGAAAGTGATTCTACACATTTCTATTATTTGTCTTTCGTTTACAACTCTCGGGTTAAAAATGTTTTGCTTCAACACAATCCTTTATCTAGACGTTGAATAATGTACCATTAAATTTTGCCTCGGAACAGGTCGTGATTACCGTATACTGCGTTTTCTTTCGAAGGGCACACTCCCATGGCGTATCATACAAACTGGTAATAACCCCTACCCTTTCTAATCCTATTATCTAGACAGAGACAAATAGACAGATCGTTTGCGTTTCAAAAATTTAAATGACTAACAACGTCAATTTAAGAACAGACATTTTATTATGAGAGATCTATATATGTATTAAATCAAACGTTTTAAAAAATTGAAGGTTTCCTTTAAGGTTAATAGTTAATGCAAAAACATGATAGATGTATAACCCAACCTGAATAGGTTAATCTATCATCGGTATTGAAATCTATAAGTTCTCTTAGTACATTATGTTCCCCCGACGATCATTAATATTCTATTAGTGGAAAATAAACACAATTGAAGATCTTACTTCCTTGACAGTGTGATGTCGCGTGGGCAGAGCCTCCAGCTCCAGTGGTTCAACTGAGTCATTATGGTTTAGGATTCGTTCTATCTCTTCGTATCTATGAGTAAGCAACCCCCACGTATGTATGTATGAGCCAAACGAATTATATTATCGAAAACATTGCTATATATTACAAATTCTAATGAAATAGATGTAGTGTAAATTTCGTTTGAATTTGTACAGACAAATCGAAAATCTCAATTCTTGCTTACCTCGACTACTGTGTTTTATCAATAAATATAAAGTCGTTCACGATACTTTTACTTCATGTATAAGTGCCTTTATACGTCTGGTTAACATATTTTGAATAAGCTTTAACAAAATCTATAATTATATTCCGCTCCTTTATCACTGAAATATTACCAATTAAATAAATAAGATACGCCTCGAAATAGATGTAAATATTTTCAAATGTATCAACTGAACGATGTTTATGTCACTTGATCCTTGTGAACTCAACAGGACACTAATAACTCCGAGAGAGCATCTTATCATTAGTTGCACGTACCTTTCTTGATATTCCTATCAGTGTCATAATAAATACGAGTAAGTACAACATGCATTAGCCATTCAGATTCTGTAGACGCGCCATTAAAATACCATATCAAAATAACAACAATAAAACTTGTAACAGTAATAAAACATTACCTAGGAAGCTGAGGTTGAGTTTCTCGTCCACCGAGTCGTCATCGTTGAAGTACTCCAACTTTTTCGAATTCATTTTCAATGTTTAGAACATATCCTTTATCACAAGCACTGGTCTGTTGCACATAAATGTGATCACAAGCACGCACTAACAAGGTTAGAACACGAACGGGAATGTCGCTGTCTTTTTTTGAATTTGAATTTTATTCGTTACAATATGGCGGCGCGCGCGCTGACGTCCGTAGCGCGGCGTGCCTCCGACGCGAATGACGCCGTTGCGCTAACATGTGCGTTCACCGCACACGGCTAGCTTCATGCCAGACCGACCTGCACGATAATCTGATTAAAATGCCCTTTGCTCATAGTGTTATTGTTCTATTTCCTACACTCGCTGTGAATGAAATCGTAAACATGAAGCTGATATTGGTTCTGACCCCAAAGTTTAGTTGCGAAGTAAAACTTGATAACTTTGGAGCAAATAGCCACTTGACCCCCGCCCGACTGTTAAGATTACTTTGTTGCATGCATTAGCTTAGATTCCTTTCCAGCTACTATTTAGATCGTTAAATGGAAATATCCGTCCTTTTGTTCACTTGTTAAGGCACTCTCTACTTTTAAAGACAATTCAAAAAAGCTCAAAATTAAAATTGTTCACGTTTTTCCATAATTATGAAATTTACAAATAATAAATTACATGAATATGAAGATAAATTGATTTGAAAAAATAAAAAAATTTAAAAGTCTTATCCGTATTCGTTCCTACATTTTTTCTACGCCAGCGGTATTTTGAAAGTATTATTATATTCAAATACTTTGTTTATAGTGGACCGGTAGGTACGCAAGCAACGGTTTGTTTAAAAGTTGCAGCTCTCCTTTGGCAGGACGCAAAAGCAATCGGAAAACAGGTTATGCATCATAAAAGCGCTTATAAATTTCACAGTATATTTTTAGCTCAGTAAGCATAGCTACTTCCATCAATAACCTCCTTAACTGATAACCGGAGAACAGAACTGATTGTAACATATAAAGAAATATGTCAGATTCAATAAAATAAATATTTAGGTGTCAATTAAACATTTAAATATCATTTTAAATTTGATAAGATTAAAAGTTAAATATTGGTATTGCCATTGTTCTTTTAGTCATCGATAAATCTATACGTTTAAGGTATCGATAATTTGACAATGATGAAGATAATGATGATGATGTTACATACAGGTTTAAGAAAAAGTATATTAGAATATAATACAACAAAGACAGAGTGGCACAGAATCAGTGTGTAAAACAAAACGTAAATTGTGCACAAAAAATAAATGAAAGTGCCGAACTCCATAATCCGGAAACCTTGACATAGAAGCCGACGTACTGCGCAGTGACTCAAGCATTTTTTTTGTACAAAATCGTACAAGAATCACGTTTTGTCTTGTCCCTGATTCGAGACTTAAATGCAGATGCATTTAAAGTCTCGTAAGCTTCCAAAATTGCCAAATATGCCCGTTTCCGGTTTTAGGTCAAAATGACGGGAACGAAATTTGCGTTTTTCTTCGACGTCTTGATATTAGGTTTTGATCCTTTTTTTGTTGAAAGGATAATTTATCGGGCGAACAGCAATAATGAATCAAGATTAATCCAAAATGGATTTGTTACATCTTTTTTAGTAGAGATTTAACATTTGTATGTGGGGCTTGTATTTTAGTAAATTATGTTTGGTATATTTACATGTAAAATTAATTTTAACAATATGGGAAATATAGTCTAATGTATTTAATGTTAAAATTATATACTAAATGGCGATTAAATCAAAAAGATATTTCGATAACCAAGCATATCCACTTACTTGTGGTTAAAATATCCTCTGAAATGAAGCGAAGAGAATCACCTTGTAAAAGATATCCATGTAACATGCGATGTAAGAGTAACAAAATACATACACAACATATATGGACGTTGGCAGTAATTTACATTTTAATAACCAATTCATGTTATCAAATCCCAAAAGCAATAAGTCCTCGCAAATTAGACCCACATTTTGAATACCCCACGCTTTACAATGCAAACGCACTTCAAAGCAATTCACACGAAGCGAAATACAAATGCGTGCGTGCAAAAGGGTTGCACCCCACACATTGAACTATATTGTTCCATCATTTCTACAATACACTGCCATGGGTGGATTTTTCGAAGTGATCAGATAATACTATGTAATACCGTTGCTTTTTGTGTGTTAGTTACATCTATGTTTTATACAGCTGTTCAGAATATTATCCTAGATAAATATAGATCATATTAATTTAATTTGATGGCTATTCGGTTTCCTCCGTTTGTAGAATTTCCAAAAACAAGATTAGTTTCCTCATTTTTATAATATTCAACGTTCACATTTATCAAACTTTTTATGATAAATAAATCATTGAATAACTGTTTCGAATTAAAAAGACAATTTTTTATTAATTTCTATCTAGCTCAGCCATTTCTCGATGTCATTAGATGGTCGGAGACAGTGAAAATTCCATTTGATACTTTAAAATATTTGTCTCAACCAATTAAATGAAACTTGAACCTAATTAATTATACATATATTTAGCTGCAGCAATATCCACATCCATAAACTAATGAGATGAAGTATTGATGAACAAAAAATTAATTTCCATAATTGATTGGGAACACTCTGTAAGTATTAGTGCTGCCATAAAAATTTTACCGGATCACCGCTTCTTTCGGAGACAGGAGAGAAAAAAACTTTCGGACATAACAGGTCGGTTCCCACACGCTCAAAGTGTTTTTAT
>DWMF01002153.1:0-10436 GCA_018244815.1 Parelbella polyzona | reverse complement strand
TTAGTCGAGTGGTTGCAAGCGCGACTGCTGTCCAAAAGCCGCCAGGTGATCGCCGGCCGGTCAGGCAAAGCATCATTGGGTTTTTCTTACTTAAAATTACCAGTATTATCGCGGTGTCTGAATTCGTTCCCGTGTATGACAATAGGCTGAGCCCCTGTTCCATAGTGTATTGTAATATGTCAGTGTAATACGTCAGTCCGGTCTACGATATCCATTATATCAGTCTGACATAATATATATTCTATACGCAATATGTCAGATGAATTGTTCTATTTTAAATTATTATGTATTACTATGACTGTTTGAAAGGTAGACGGAAGTACGTATGTTTGGTACGTAGACGGTACGAGAAGCCGTCACCTACGATTTCCAACTCCCACGTCAAGCGTGGGAATTATGGGCAAAAACTCCTGAGCGGAGGCTCGTACCCAATATTGGACTTAACTTGATGATCACTTTGAATTTTTAGTGCAGCCGTTTCTTAAACAAATATACAATGCAAATATTAATAAATGCTGGAGTGATACCAAGCCTCAATTTTCAATACCAATTAGGTGAGATACTGGCTTACGAAGAAGTGAGAATTCTCGGAAGCGGGCGCACGAGTATAGAGAATCATGAATGTATAAGACCCACGTCAGGGTTCCTTCAATGCAGAAATTGTTCATTCGGTGCTTCCTGCCTACCCTAAAGGGACCTGGTATGATACTAAATAACAAATAAGTACTATATCGGATAACTTAAATAGGGGACCACGCAAGTGTCATGTTTAAAGGGAGTCGCTCTCATTTCTATCCGCTCTTAAACTTTTCACTTTGATCCGCATGTAACTATACCGTTTCAGCTGAAGAACCTCGTCTGTCCTTGTTTGACTACGAGAAACTTGTCGACCGCGTCGTCTAGATTTCAATTGGCCTTGTTACAGACTTCAGAATCGGGCGTGTGACGTCACTGATTTATTTCCATTAATACGTGGAATGTTAAATAAAACTACGCAAATACGAAGTGTTCACGTTCTGATACTCGTATTTAAAGAGATTGAATACACAAAACTATACTGTAACACATGTAACTATTAAAATTTATAATTTTACGTTATTCTTATATTAGCAGCGAAACATTTTGTTTTTATATCTTTCAAGTGCGAGTACACGTAAGAAGAAAATATATAAAAAGAATTAATATTGTACGGAGTTTAGTTTTTCTTCCAATTGTATCAAATCAATTGAGTTAATTAAATAATCATAAATTAGTTAATACTAACAATATTTTCAAATTTCAGATTTAAAATTATTATTATTATTAAGCATATAATTGCACATTTTTATTCTTCGATCGATGGGACTGCGAAACAAAACACATTTTGCATAATACGATTCTTTATTAAAAATCAATCGTAACATTCAGATTACAGAAACACATTTACAATTTTCGAAACAAAGAACGTAATGTAACGATATCTACTAATTATTACAGCGGACTACAAAATACGTGCTCAATATTGCTAAATGATTTTACGGAAACGACACAACGAATTTAATTTCAATCAAACCATGCGCTTAGTAAAAATTTACATTACAATTTAAATCTCAACTGAGCTTGATACAATCATATTATTATTATTATTCTAAACACCGATACATTATTGGTCTTCGCGACGAAAGTTTTTTTTTTTAATTAAGCAAATACGTACATTACATTACTTACAATTTAGTTGTTCCTCTTTACAAATCTGAATTGTAAATTATAATTAGATATTTACACAATTTAGTTTTAACACGCTAAACAGATAAAATACAAAACAAACGTCAGATAAAACTGTACGATCGATATAATCGTTATTAATAAAATTAGATTGTAACACTAAGCGATGTGAGATGGCTTTTTAAATAATATACGATAATAGCTAGTGTATACATATTCAGTCCTATTAATAATAAGACTGTATATACTCATTATAGTGACGTATAAAACATAAGCCTCATTTAACTCTTAATCTTTAATTACATACACTAAGCATCGTCAGTTTTATTCATATTACCACATAATTATTATATATAATAATAAATTCTAATTAAATATGAACTAACACAAACCATTGAATATTTCTTGTCTCTAATAAGTTAAAGATCTGAAGAAAAATAAATAGTTGTTTATAAACAGTACAATTTATAATTCAGCTCAAATACACTTTCTCAATAGAAGAGGCGAAAGAAGTTTCTCAGGAGCCTAGCCGATGAAAATTCTTGCTCTCTGCCTACCCCTGTAGACAATAAGAGTGCTTATATGTGTGTTTGCTTTATTCTCTTTTCCAGTTGTGAAAGATTAAACCTCAATCACTTCTCATGGAAAAGTTTTCTAAAATTCGATGCGGCTGGATACAAATGAACCAATATATTAATATAATATTAAACATGGCTCACATTGTCTCATTCAAATTCAATCAAAATTCGTAGCAATTACGTTCAGTAAACGCTCCAAACGTGTGACGTGTGATATACATACATAAGACTGAATGCTTTGACGTTACTGAAATAAATCAAGAAACATCTGACAACTAATTTCTCATCAACTTATTGCAATTACTTTTCTATTGATGTCACTTTGTCGAGTGAAATTCGCGGAATCATGTAAGTAAACTTTTTATGTTGTGTAGATACATTTTGAGGTATTCGAGATGTGCGATTATTATATTTAAAGAGATGGTGCTTTATATAAACAAGTTTATAGATATGGTTAATACTTCTAACAATTAGTACTCAAAAAATAGAATAAATTCAGTTCATACATACTTTTAGCAATTAGTACTCAAAAAAGTAGAAAACTTAAAATTTAATTTTGAATAAAAATACTCTTTCCACACACTTCATTATATATACACGCAAATGGTAGTACATAGTATAAAATCCTTTATAGTCAGTGTTTAAAAGAAAGATTTTTGTCTCTGAGTAATTTCATATTAAGATGAAATGTTAAACAAAAAAAAATTTTTTCTGTTACTGTCAACAATTTAAGAATCAAATCAATCATTTTATGTACTTTCTGATACATATTTCGTTTGATACTTTTTATGATAATTCCGTTATAATTTTTAATAAACAATGCATGTGACTATGAAAAGTATTTCGTTATAATGAAAAGTATATATAGTAAGAAATATATAGTAAGTTATAATGAAAAGTATTTCGTTAAAAGTACTTCATACGTTACGTACGTAAGTATAAAGTAATAATATTCCTATAGTGTAGAAATAACTTGAGCTTATGATTCTATTTGAAAATCCTTGTTATTTCGTCTAGACAAAAAAAATATTTGTTAACTAGATATTTAATACTAATTAATGGTATAAATATGTTAATACATATTTATAGTTAGTTGCATGTAGGGAACTTAAAAAAGATTTTGACCTAATCTAATTTAATATTACCTATTTACATATTCAATTTTAATAAACTATTTATAAATATGAGTAAAGAACCTTAATTTTTGAAAATAGAACGACAACAAATATATCAACAGCACACATATTATGTAACAAGCATTGAAGATCTGAATGTATTTTAGCACTACATATGTAAACAAACCCTAACATTAACCCATTGAAACGCTTCGATTTTTTAATATGAAGTATTAGATATTTACAATGTATATTTTGCAACTCTATGTCTTAGAATCGACTGCGGTATTCCACGCCCACTATCTACATAAGGAGCGGCAGAAAAATGAAGAATCGATAAAGATGAAGGAAGAATGAAGAAATCTGTGCAACAGTGTTGTATAACCCTATCCTTGTTCACACAGATCTTATGGAGGTGAAAGATAATAAATGGCGTTATATTTTTAACAGCTACGAGTATATGCGATAACGATCGTTTGCATGGGTTTACTTCGGTTTCATTAAAAAGCTAATATTTAGATGTATACATTTGAATGTATATGTAAATCAATTATTTCATTCGTATTATATTAAATATACGTTGCATTTTTCGGGTGCATAGAGCTAATGCAACAGAACATGCAGTTTTGAAATACAGCAACCAATATATGAAGTGCAATTGAATGGAATATTTTTATGGCGATTAGTTTTGTTATTCATAATATACCTACATATTTTTTATCTAAACCTGCGTATATACAAAGTATAGTCAAACATACATAGAAACTTTCTACAAAGATATGACAAAACAGCTTAACTTTAAATAATGACCTTCATAGAACAAAACAATATAATCAACGATAATTATAACAATAACAGAAGTTAAAGTTATCACAAGCGAAATACAAATTCGAATTATTAAGAAATCAATAGAAAAATCCACGATCATTAAATACCTAACGCCTTTACACTTATGCACTATCAATATGACTGGAGCAATATCACATACGCCCTCTGAGCTTTTACAATACGATTATAAAATACTAAGTCTACACTCAGTTCTTTTCCACTTGTCGTTAGATGAGAAAAAACGAATACATCAGATCGTTTGCAGTCCCGTCTTCTTAAGCCTTAATCGATGGAGATTTCGTACGGCTGTGTTCTGCAAGAGAACAAAAGCATTGAGAACATTGTTACACAGACAATATTTGGATTTCTTCCTAAATAGAATATGGCCAGTAGGGTATTAGACGGCGAAAGCCGCGAGGCCAGAGATTGCTTTGAAGGAAATCGAATTTTACGTCCGGGAGATACAGATGAAATTTCTATAGTGGATTAAAATACGACGTAATGGGAATGTCACGTTCTATAGTATAACGGTTCATGTAATTTCGTAACGATAAAACATACTTTCTAAAATTAAATTAGGGTGACAGGTACAACTCATTGATAACATTTTAATATTGAAATTAAAAAATTAAGTCATAATGTAGAGTAAAGGCTTGTGAGATTTGAGATCAAATCGAAACATGTTGTTAAAAATATTTTTCAAATCAAACCCAAATGTCGTGGAAATGTTTTTTGCCAATTATCATAATATATTATAGCACTATTAATTGAATCCTGCTTTACAATACATTTGTCTGACTTCGAACGATTATTACATATCTGATATTTTGAGGTTGAACTGAGAAAGACAACGTACTACAGTATAGGTTTTAAAATTAGTATAGGTCATCAACTCGCACTAACCTTTACATCAAGACTGCGATACAAAAAACCAACGCAATGAGGACGTCTACAAGCGAAACAGCAGGCGCATCGGAGCGGCCTGACGCCGCGAGCGCGCTGGCCGCCGCGTCCACACACTGGCGGTAAGCCACGTGCTCCAAGCACGTGATAGCGCAGAAGTGTTGATGCGCGCACGCACCGTCGCAGATATCCGAGCTCTCATGCTTCACGCTGTATGCGCGGATATATCTAGAACGAATATTAACTATAGGCAAAAGTCTCAAAATACGTCTACATGATTACAACAAAATGCCCTAAACTTACTATCCCTGCTCAATGATGCACATAACAATATTAAATAGGTAATGTAATACTTAGCAACAGTCACAAAGTTTAACTGCACCGAATGTTGATAGTGCTTACCCCGGCCATAATTTTTAATGCATGTTGGTAAACGAGAAACATCGTACTATCGTACATCGTCATTGTTTCGTACTACTCGTATCTATACTAAGTAGTTGAACATAACATTCAAATGTTTCTCATTGTTTTCTTGGTGGAGCTTATGAAACACCACAGGTATAAATAACCATAATTTTATATGATTGTACCATCTGACTAGCGATGTTAACCAAATATAATTGTTTAAGCTTACTTGTTAAACATTGTTGTTTCTTGCGGAGTGCCTATTCGTAGTTTATCGGCTAAATTGTGTAATGATTCAGCCGATACGTCCCGTAGAGCGTAGTACTGCGTTAGGTTATATTCGGCTATCCATTCAGCTCCGACCGCTGCGCGGTTCGCGGCAGCCAAATCTAAGTAGAATTGTGTGTAATCCAACACCTGGACAAAATAAAATTGTTAATACAGTGCAGGTATTTTTAAGGAATTCGATATAAAAACAGCCATTTCATATGCAATTTATAGTTTACCATATGTATTTGGAAATTAGCATATTTTAACTTGTTTCAGATGAATAATTTATTAATAGAAGTTATATATAACTAATTTGTTCGATGTACCTATATGTTAAAAACATAGTCCTTTGACCTATTTGTATCACGTATTCATCTGTTTAATGTTTTCGAGGGCAGATGAATTGAAGTTTAAAATAGAAATTGGAATTTCCTCTTTTGATAATCCCGCTATTATCTTTGAGGACAAAGATTATCAGACGTTGCTTTACTTAAAAGGCTTAAAATGAAAAATGTTCGGTTATATTTTGGTGCCAAAATAAATGAAGCTTTGAGCGGCTTTGATGGCGTTTGAATCTAATTTAAGGTTTCGTTATGATAGTATCTAATATTTACAAAAGCATTTTTTATCCACAAATGTTCTATATCAAGGAGCAATTTTATTATTATTAAGCATATCACCTTGCCGTATAAATTTTACGACAACTAAATGACGTCAATAATTTGATATATTAAAACAAATTAATAAATAGTGCGGTAATAGAAAGAAAATACAAATTTTAAGTACTGCTTTTTAAGGCGATGGAACTTTCCCATTCACAGAACACTTTACACTTCTCGTAACAACTCCTACTAATTTACCACACTACGGCTTCTTCACTGTTTCAACTAAACACTTTTTGTTAAATGGATAGCTATCGTACTTACTTTGCCAGTATCCGAATCAAATTTGAATAGTCTAAGGCCGGGATTAGAGGACCCAGACGGGTCGTGGTGAGGGCTTACGGAGGGCGCCAGTAGAGCCCAGGACACTGGCTGATCTAGATGTAGTAAAAGATAAAAAATAGAATGGTAATATTTGTTGGAAATGGCTTTAGTAGTATATTGTTTGAACCATTATTATTTTATTGTCCATAATGCAATAAAGAAACCTTGTATTTCATGGCAGTAACACAGTAATGGCTATATACGCTCAAAGTATTTTATTTGAGAATATGTGCTTTACTAATGCAAATATATTTCATAGTTTAGTAATTTTTATACAAACCTTTATCATAAATGACTCTGAAGGTATCAGCATGGAGATGCCCAAAGAACTGTCCAGCTATGATCTTCGCGTAACGCCGCACCATGCGGAGGTACTTGGCGTTAGCGTCCACTGAGTGTGCGTTGTACGCGTGCCCTGAGTCCGAGCCTGGCGCAGCGTGGCCCACTATATAAACCTATTGAATATAATAAATGCAATAAACGTAAGTTTAATAAGTAAACGTGACTTCTACAATTATCAGGGTTTACGAGACGACTATCAGACTATTAGTGCAAAGTAATAAATGTAAGTTTGACGACTATTAGCGTTTTCTGAAGAACAATAAAAGCTCAAATGCAAAAATTTCTATCCTTGGCCTACATCGTGTTTTAAGATTGTAAGTTTCTGGCTCTTGTGATGATCTGGCTCTATTAATGAATAATTCCAGTTGGTGACATCAGCAACGCCATTGCTCAGTTATTGCAGCAGTTAACGGGTAAGAGGAATTAAGATTGTCATGAAACTATATGAAGAACCAATATAATTTTTCAAAATATATTCGATATTTTACTTGTATATATCCATTGTACGTATCTGCAATTATTTCAATATAACTTTGATTTGATATTCGTACAAATTCAAAGTCAGATCTTCAAAGGCAGGTATTAAAGTAAATAATCCACGCTTTTAAAATTACAGTTACCTTTCGTCTATTCAATCAGCTTCATTCACTTTTAAATTGAATGTTTTCCCTCCAACAAAAATTGAATAATTTCCCATTTGACGTAACAGTGAGCAAAAAATGTTTGCAACATATGAAAAAAGCCGAAAAAACCAATCAGTCGGCGCTTACGACAAAAAAATATATCGTAAGCCGAGAACCATTCACAAATCGACTTACATAACAGAACTTTGCTTTTATGTAAATAAACGAAGTGGCATGACCTTCGTCGCCGAATGTGAAATACGAATTTTTGTTTTTAATTGGTTCCAAATCCCTGGCTTTGAGCGATATGGTCATGGCAGATCAAAAAATAAATTGAATTTACATAACCCTTTGGGCTTTGGCGCGGCCGAACGGGGAACGTTGGCGGGTAAAACGTTCCAACTCGACGCGTCACTTGAAACTTCACGAGGAATTTCTAAATGTACATTAAGAATGGATAAAGAGAACGAAATTTTCCTTGTAAAAGATTTTTTTACTTAAAATCAAAAGTTAGCGTAAGATAACAAAAGAACACGATCGAACGATACAAAGGTAGAATAATAACTGAGAACAGGTACCTATATTAATAATTTTTCTTGGGGTAAGCTAATGTTCAAGAAAGATTATTTCAATGTCATCTGTATTAAAAACGACATTTGTATTGAATTGTAGTAATTATTACCATTAAATAGTAAGATAAATGGTTCAACTGTTGATGGTGTTCAACTGTTATAGACAGTAATATAAATAGGTAATAACAAAAATCGTATAATATATAAATCATAAAGGTAAACGCCATCAAAAACTTCATAGAAAAAACTTAGTACAGCAACATTGGCAGCGAGTTTCTTGTCGACGACTGAAATCTTATTAGTGTGCTACGGCAACCTGACGTCGATATAAATTATCAACTATTTCTCTCGTTTCCACTCCAGTAGTGCCGGTAATTAGAAATTATAAAGTTAATTAACGTAGAAAATTTGTCCAATAACCAATCCAATAAAGGGAACGAAGGCAAAATACAAATATACGAAATATATCTATACAATTGTGTAGTTTCCATCTTAGGTAACTAATTAAAAATATTCAGAGTTATCAACTTCAATATAATATTTTTGAGATACTTTTCCGAAAAACTAAGAAAAAATTATGAATTTGTAAAGCTTACTCAGTTTGTTCTGTTGTACTGCATAATTAGCAATCGTTTTTTATTATTTATGGTGTTCCCTTAATTTCAATAGATGAAATATAGAATCAATTTCATACATTTCTGTCAGCTAACCTAATTATTTATAATATATAGGTAATTTGTGATTTCATTAATATGAAACGTTTACCATCAAAACAGCGAAAAAAGTCCTATTTTCTTATATCAAAATGTAAATAACTAATTACGTTTTATGTTTAATTAAGTGACATAGATTAGTTTCTTGTATGAGACAGATTGCGTACTTCGCGCTTCAAGAGTTTTCTCTCTCAGTCTAATCTTACGGCTAACATTATATATAATATGTATTATTGAATAACTGAACAACTGGAATAAAACAATTTATTAAGGACTACCATTATAATTGCGTCAAGACTATGATAGAGTACGTCTAAAGTACCAGAACTCACCAGCTATCTTCAAAAATTAGTCCTAAGTACATATACATATGTATTTACCTCAGCTTACATTTGTATCGCGTGTGGGTTCAGAAACGAACGCTGCGAGAGCCGATATTTCCTTCTACGAACAGGTAACATCGGAAGGGAACGATAATACAGTGTTTATTGATTTCCAGATCGACAGCAAAAGAGAAAGGTGTTGGAAATCTTCAAAAGTATTTCCCAACTCTCCTAAACGACCGGTAGCGGGCATATTTGAGTGGACTTAACATGGGGGCGTATAGCCATTGAGTGGAGCGAACACGCCATAATAGTGATTGTGAATAGGACTGGAGACTACAATATAACGACTGCGATTTTATTTACGTTACAATATCGATTTGAGATATACGATTACAATTACGACACATTAATGATATTTTTTCATAATTTTTACCTCAATTGGGTAAATGTCTCACTTTGTCATTATTTTTTCCGTTACCCTCATGTCGCTCTCATTTATGTCATAATCTTCTTCGTTACCTTCACGACTATCTACTCAGAAAGGATTTTAAATGTTAGCAATTTTACCATGCAATGTCATGAATATATTACCGGCATCGTGTTCGAATGTTGTGTAAAATAGTTTAAGATTTAGTAGCATGCCTAAAAGATATAAATTTCAGCGAACACATCGCCTAGGTATTCTATAGAACGCCACGAGAACATCCAGCAATGTGTAAATTGAAAACGGGAATAATAAAATTCCCTACCGTTAGAACTGCGGTTGGGGGAGAAACATTAAATGTATCGCGTGGAAGCTTACTTACGTGGAAGGTTGTATAAAAACCATTTAATTTTGTATTGAAATGAAGAGACGAATAGTTTTCTTTCCAATATTCAAACTAACTGTATCGTTAAATGCATTTAAATACACGAACCACGTTCATGATGTAGTAAAGAAAAACTCGCATTATATTCTCAACATTATTTAGGTGCTATTAAAGTACACTTTTCATTATTCATAACTAATAACTATAACATTTTAACTTGGAAGAATTTTATATGACCACACATTGTATTCCAAATTGCACA
>DWMF01002152.1:0-10437 GCA_018244815.1 Parelbella polyzona | reverse complement strand
GTTAGCAAGTGATATTTAAACTTAAAACGCACTTTTATAAAGAGGTGCGCGCCATGGATTTGAACCCAGCACCCCCGAGTGAGAGCCTGAATTCTTAACCACTAGGCTATCACTGCCATGTATTTATAAATATGTATTAATACACAGAGTAAAGTTAGAAAATATAAGCTAACGCGAATGTTTTGTAGGATAGCTATCGGCGATGTGGTCAAGAATTATTTATGTACGTTTTAGTACTGCTTCAAAATGTTTAAATTTAGGTAGATGAAATAATTTTAAATTCGCTTTACATTTTCTTTATTATAAAGTCGATTCACAACGAACGGTGAGTTCTATTAACATTTCTTAGGTTCCCATTTAATAGATTCTCTGTCTTACACAGGAGTGCGGCAAACGAATAGAACACAATTTGCAAATTAATATTTACTTAGAGAAATAACTATTAAAAACCTGGTGATCACAAGATGGGATTCCGGAGAAGTACTAGGCTATTTTTGTCGCTTGCTTTCGTTAACGGAAAACTTTATAGCGCAGTTTTGCCGAGGAAGCTTTAAAATTTCTTGCTGAGATCACTATCTTTAAGATTTTCACTCCGTGTTTCAGATTATACTTTTGTACCATATGAAATTGCTGCTACTCTTGATACATTTAACGCTGGGACAAGTTTTTAATTAAAACGAAGTTTTTATAATTATATTTAAAAATGTAACGTCACGCCTGTAATCCCCGAAGGCGTAGGCATAGGGGTGTAATACACTCCCACGTTTCACCAGTTACGTTTAAGTCCCATGGAATAGGTGGTGAGTATATTGCCATACACCGGGCACTGATCCAGACTCCGAGTCACTACTAGAAATTCCAAAATTAGAAAAATCCAATAGCAACCGACCATTACTACATGCCAGACATACATACATGTAACTTATTCACAGGCGTATGTCGAATATAAATATGGCTATGAATGCTTTTATAATGATAAAGTTTAATTCTGCCGTATCAAAATGTAAAGCTTCACGGCTCACTGGCGACGAATATAGATCAGTGCGCATGAAATAAAGCCTGATAAATGTAATATGGTCTTAAATAATGTTGCCATAATTATTCACACGTTTATGTTATGCAATCGTATTGAATGTTGCATGTTTTTGAATTAATGCTGTTTTAATTGAACCAAATGCAATAGATTTAGTTGATCAATTTGTTGTTTAATAGTTACTTTGACAATAATAGCTTTACAAATCGAAATATAAAGTGAAATAAAACGGCTAATGTTATTCAGTCGCGTAACAGTGGCACATCTGATGAACTGCGGTTACATGAGACGCAGGAACACTTATTGCGCAACACTTATCATTGCGGTTGGATGCATATCTAGATACCGAAGCTTCCGATTCCATAACGGTTCAGTTTTTTATATCTCAGTAGATGTCCATTTTGTGTTAGGTCGCTGCTATTCCTTTTATATATTACACATTTCGACTCAAGTGAATTTTTAATCGTTCGGTTTCGGTTAGGTCAGCACGAGGCTCGTAGATGTGAACACCGTAAATACACTCAGCTTGCTGTCTAGCTTCAGTAATTGAGCCGCTGTTGCCTGTTAGAGAACGCTATGGAACCTCCATTTTATCATACTTATTATCATAATTTATCATACCCACTATAAAACTACGCTTCTTTGAATTTGTGTTTGAGTTTTTGAAAAAGATCATAAATATTAATTACCTACTTCAGAAGTAATACATTTGTGTGAGAGCATGAATATCAAAAGGGTAAAATCGAAAAATAAATTTCATTAATTATTTATAATGGATAAACCTATTTCATGTTCATGAAATTAGATGTATATATGTACATATGTATGGTTATATGTAGGTAATTCGCTTTGAGTGATCCTTCTAAGATGTCATTACATCGTGACTGTTTAAAATAATCGAAACGATATAACCTATGATATAACGTATGTTTTTAAAATACATAAAATTATTTTGCTTCTCGGATCACTCGAAGCACCGAGGAGATTAAGAAATTAGAATGACGGTTTAATATGATACAAATAATCAGGCAGGCGAGCGCGGCCCGCGACACATGTACCCGGATGATAGTGACGAGACGCCTCCGCTCGGGGCTGTAAACCGTGATCCTTTCATTTGCATGTTTTCTGCGATATCAAATATCGCACTCGGGCCTATCTTTGTACACTGTATCGCCGCCTCTGTAATTATACTTCGACAGCTCCTACATAATTACAGCGTTCACCTAACTGTCGACGACGCTCCGAATAAATTATTCATGAAAGGATGATCGCGTTTACAGTAAATATCGCGTATCCATTCATATTCGACGCCTCAACCCCATGTCAATTATAATTCTGGCACGCAAACATTATTATGCTTCGTATCGAATTAAGTATATTGTGTCGCCGTTTTATTATCTTATATTAATTTCCGTGTTTATAAAGGTTTATTTTTGAGATAATGTGCTTACCTATGAAAATTTATTTACAAAGCAAATATCAACTGAATATTGTACAGAATTTGTGCAAAGTGCATTGGATCTCATTTGTGCATAACTCATAAATGGAATATTATTGTATTATAACGAAGTGAACAAAATTTAAATTGCCATGCTAGACTAGCAAATAGCAAGAAGAAATTACACTGGACGTTGCATGTATCAGGTAAACTTAAATATTCAAAGATAGTCGAATAAGCAGCAAAATATTTAAATACAAAACGTATCTTCTATATAATCGTCTGAATATTATCTAGAAAATTGTTATTACAACTATTTATTGAACCTTGGCATTGCTAATAACGGATAAATTAACTCCAACAATTACATATTGGAACGTTGAAGAATGAAAACATCTTATCTCATAACCATTTTTAATCCCATATATGGGTGTCCTGGAACAAGAATATTTTGAAACTATTTAATAAAAGCCGCTTGCGGGTGACATATAAGGAATCTGGTATTACGATCTTAGATAACAGTATTACAGTGTCAATATGAAAAATTATATTCCGTTTTAGTGAAATTACAAAAGTCTAATGCTTTAGAAATTCGGGAGACGACACTTCATGGATAAATTTCATTGATTGTGCCACGAGGATGCAATTTTTTTTTTGTTGAAGCACTTCACCGCCCTTATTAACGCTGTTTAATTTATAAACATTCACTTGTTGTAAGTGTCTTATTAATTATGTGTAACATTTTTTCTAACAAAATTAATGAAAACAATATCTTTTAACGGCTGATGCCGCTGTGTCGTGTTGACATTGGTATTGGGGTAACGTGATCATGAAAATTACAAGCGTCCTGTAATTGTGTGGACGTAACTGTGAGGTTTTATTCCGCGTCACGCGTGGCTCATGAAGGTTGTTCTCATTTCTACCACAATGGATATGCTATTTTTGTATGTAAATGAAAAATATTGTGTTTATTATCATTATCCGTACTGTCCGCCACATTCACTGCTGCTTTCGTCTCCCCAATGAGGTTTTTGTCCATAGTCCCCACGCTGGGCAAGCTTATTTGAAATCGTTCTATTTGATACATAATTAGTTAATATTTAAACATGTCTATCTAAACGAATATTATTGGAGTAAAAGGTCCAGTTCACATGTACATATATGTATTAATTCACGAAATTGGAAACTAATGCTGTCATTATAATTTCTGTTAAAAGACGGCATTACTTTGTTTTTAAGTTCCGATCTAAGCGGCTGGACGAAAAGCGAAGATGAAGTCACGTTATACGAATCTCCTATGAGTAACTTCATTGATCGCGTGGCAGAATATCTATTTTGTAGAGTTGTAGCAAAATATTACTTTAAGTACGAGTAAATCGCAAGAAATTAGGACGTTCGGAATGAAGTTCTACCAAAATATTATTTACGGTATGAAAATATTTGCATCCTAATCATGATTTAAAGCAAAAGGGAATAGCCCGGGATAAGACCGCATCATTATTCGCAGACATGCATGTTCCGAGAGCCGCACATCGTAGCTAGAATATGGATAACATGGTTACTGGGTGCACCCTAAGGGTCCTTGTGCCCCTTGCAATTTGCGTTTGCCTGCCTGCGAACCGGTTTAGCGATGTTTTTTTCTAGATCTCTCAAGTTTCGTCAGGGTACGTTTTAACGAGCACGGTTTGAACGAATATATTAATTAAGTATTGCGGCTGTCCATCGTTTTATGAATAAATTTCATTTCCGTAAATAAAAATCCTACAGTTTCTCTCTCTGACTAGACCGTTTCTGATAAATTAAATTACATAATCGAGTTAATTGACATGAAAAATACATGAAGCAAAGGATAACAAAATGATGTGCTAGCGCTAAATACCTACATACGGTTTTTATCAGAGAGCGTTGCGTAGGCACTTATGATACATATATCCATGTACCTACATATACCTACCTTAGTATTATGTATCGTGTGCATAAATTGTTTCCAATATAAACTGCAATAAAAAAAATTAGGCATTTTCGTGTTTTAATACTTTCATTCACAGGTATAAGGACATAAAGGAAACTAAGTAGTGAAGGTATAAACCTTTAAAATTCGTACGAGCGTTCATATCGCTCGAACAGTGCACAAAAGGGTGTATCGACTTGCGTGTAACAAAAGCTCGATTGACGTGCCTTTATGCCGTCGTAGCTGACAGACTAATGCGTGCTACGGTAGCCGAGGTACCTGACTGACGGTCTGTTGCCACTCATATTTGAGCAGTATCGATGAATCTTAACAACACATAAACTCGATAGTTTGCACCTTCACTGTTTAAAAATGTTCTACTGAGCGCGAATGACGTTTACAAGCAAGTTTTATTTATTATCAGTCGTATTTAATTTAAGCTTTTCTGTTGCTATTGTTTATTAGTTTACCGCACACATCGGTGTTTATTATATTATTAAATATTAAATTACACTTGATACTCAAAGCTTTAATTTTAATTTATAGCTATGTGACACAAATAATTATTTTCTTACGGGGCACGAAATAGGCTGCATTTTAATTAAAATCGAATGTCATCATAATTGAAGCGATTTAATCTTTGCCAAAGATATAAACGAATCACTACTACGATTATATATTATGATAAATCGTTCCAAGAAAAAATTCAGAAATATAGACTTATGTAGTTTTTTTTATACAAAGTATAAGATTAACAGTAACTTTTACATATAGCAATTTAAATCTAGGTTTTCCATGTTCATGTATTGTGCGTGACTATAAGTAGTTGGCAGGCAACGATTTCCGGCTACAAATCAACTTTAATGGCAATATATTAAAGCGGTAGGTACTAATGACTAAGGAAATTTCCAATGTGGGTATAAAACTTTAGGGAGGTAATCTTAGGCTGGAAATAAAATACAATTAGGCGGTCAATATTTTGTTAATCTCTTAAATAAGACGTTTTTATTGGCTATAGAACATACAAACCGTAGATCCTTAGAAAGAGTATTCTGTGAAATTTCGGATTCGAAGGTAACGATCATTTGAAATTGAACACTTCATTTAAAATACCTATTTTTAAATGAAATGATCAATTGATGCCAACGTGTCTTTAAATTCATTTATAGTAATTGGGTGACAGGTAATAGTTGGAATATTTTTCTGCAACGTAATCACTTTTGCTGGTTGAAGTATCGTTCTGACGTAACTGTACAAGACTCGTTTTGCACTAGTCTTTATAAGGGTCCAAACAGACTGGCCACTTTTTGTACTGAAGTTTTCCGCTTTGGTGTAGCAACAAAGTCGGCGTAGAAAATATGCAGCCTCTTAAATTTTAATAGTCTTTCTAGGCAAGATTATGTTACCTTCAAGGTACTTCATGGACCTGTTTTAAATATTTGTAATAAAACCAGTTTCTTTTGCAATGAATAATCATATTATTCCTTTAACGTTGTTACTAAGCTCCGATAGCCCAGTCGCTTAGATTTCCGTCTTTAATACCGTGGGTCTGGGGTCCAAATCCGACTTGAACCTCTAACTTTTCAATTATTTGTAGATGTGTTTTGAAATTAAATAGCAATTGAGAAATCATTGAGGAAAATAACTTAGGGAAACATACATACATTAAGTTCTCCATAACGTTCTCTAACGCCTGTGAAGTTGGGTAACATGAACTTAGACAGTTGGTAAACTTGGCAAAACGTGACCTCGATCTCGTTCTGAGAGGATATTCATATCGCACGTTGGAACGACCGAAAGTGAAATAACCATGACAATCATAATAGCGATTTAAGCATAAATATGCTTACATTAAGTATTATAAATACACAACAATGACAAAGCAACCGCTATCGGAGTTTGCGTGCGCCAGATTATTACAATCGCTCGCGTTGTTAATAAATTAGCAAATCAGTTGTGGAGCACGAATCCTAATAATTCGTTAATCAGATTGCATCAGACCCGCATTTCAATTCCTGTCAGCTTCCACAGTTCATTTGACGGTCATTATTCTTGGGCACGTCGCCCGTCCGCCCGTCACTCTGTGTCTACCCCGCAGCTCGTGACTCACACATGTTTGCTCATACATTAATCCCGCGACAGAAGACCACGCATGCTTAATGGACGTTCGGTGTACGTTCCTTTATCAATTTTATAATCCGCTTGCAGTTTATTATTGTGATCGCAGGTCTTTTATTTGTAACCTTTCGTTTAACTACTTGCGGATCAATGTTTTTACGCATTAAGCAAGCATATTCACGTCGAATCTACATTGTAATATCGAAAATATATATGTACATAAAGTTAAACATTACGTAGATGGAACGTTCGGAATACATTCACAATTGTGCGTTATAATCATGTCTCGAGTATAAACACAACTTTGTAGGCGAAGTTGCTTAAATTTAGATACATTGTGGGAGCAGCCCTTGTTTTACGAGTACATTACAGTTTTCGAACAATCATATTAGATTAGTGTTGCGCATCAGCAAACTCGAATCTACGTATACATTTGTGCCAATTGCCTTCCACGTTCAAACGTTACGTGAGAATCAATGTGAATTTTGAGCGATATTGAACTTTATGTGTTAGCGCGACGCCCGCTAAAGTCGAAGTTGTTACGATTCGGAGTCACCATTATCGCATTTTCAAAGTTTCGGCTCGGGAGGATTGCGTGATTCGAGGATGGTTTGGTCTTAGAATTGAGTTTTGATTGTGTTTCCGACCATATGCGTATCGAAATCTAGGCCGTCGTTACTCATTCGACACACGCCAATAGCGGACCCTTTGTATTTGTTGTCACGTAGCTAAAATCACTCACTTAACATTTACTTCATAAGAAGACGATGCAGAAATAGATCAAGGCTGGCATCCTCCTTGAGACTTTAATTAAACATTTTGTTTCTTGTTTTATGTAAGGTATATTAAAAGGTGTGAAATGAATATAACGTTGTCTTTTAATTTGTCGTGTAATCTAGTCATCTTTTCAGCTGCCATTGTTCAAGGGCTATTCTAAGTACTTCAGATATTTGATTATAGGTATATTATACTTGAACCAAGACGCGTTGTAAGTAATACAGGTGTATTATCACATTTATGATAAATGTATTTATCATAATCCGAATGGAAGTAATCAAGGCTTTAGAACAACATAGAAATTGTAATGTTAAAAACGCAAAATACGCCTATTTCAATTATCTATTAATTACATTATCTTTTTAAACTTTGTAACGCAAATATCATAATAAAATGTACACATCTTAGAGTTATGTATACCTTATGTTTTCTCAAGGTATGCGAATCTAACACATACAAATCGCACGGCCATATAAGTAATACATTTTACATTAAAAATCTTCATAGTGATTGTACTTATATATATCTTGACGCACATATCTCTATTACATATCTTTCTATATTATTTCGAAGCGCTGGTTAATCAAATTGGGGAATAAACTGTAGAGTTGATGATATTCGCGGTCAGCTCTTCAGTGGGCCATAGTGGAAAATGTTTAATATTGTGTCCGGATTGTTAAAGGCACGTAAGATAGTGAATCGCGAGTCTTATCGTTAGTGAATAGAGAAAAACTTTGAGGGGACTATAGAAATTAGTGTTGACACATTCCCTAAAAACTAATTGAGCGGTTTCAGCAGTTTTTCCCAATAAATTATTTGTTACTTTAATATGTTTCCTATTTAGGTGCATAACAATGTAAAATTAGTACATGTACCTAAATATGTCGTTATATTTCTACGACTCCAGTTTGTTTAGCGCAGACATTCTCTTTAGTTCGGTAGTTAATTTTAGTTGTGTTAATAGAGACATTATAACTTTAAACGTTTGTGAATAATTTGTTGTTAAATTAAGTTTATCCACCTGCGAAATCAGGACAGCATGACAATAAGCTCTTTCAAACATTGGGCGGAGCTAGGTGCGGTTAGAGGCACATTAATTTGGCCACAAAAGGGCACGTCTACCAGTTATCTGAACTAATCTTTCAATGAGCTTTATTATTTTTTGCTATGAATTCAGTTACACTTTTGCTCATTAGTAAATAAATGCATTTCATAAATGATAATGTTAAGTTGAATTTAGCGAAATTATATGTATAAAATAAGACTAATGAATAAACTGTAATTCACACCTGTACACAAATATGTCGTATTTCGACACCACCGCGCTCGTATTTGAATGAGTTGAATTCAATTTACTAGCGCGCACACACATATAGGTATACACGCATCATACATACATACACACGTACACACACACACATATATAATATAATAATGTATAGTGTGTTTTAACACAATGGAAAAGTTATCTGCTCTAATTTGTTGCATTAACGATCTTTCCCATTAAGCGCGGTACAAACTTTACCCAACCGTGGCGCAGTGACTTAGTTCCGTATGTGAAACAACGAACTGTTGCTCTTCCACTGACATTTCGCGATGTAAATAGAGCTCTCCAACTCCTAAATGCTGCTAATCAGAAGTTGCGGACGCTGCTGTTTCTATAAACTTTGCTTTAAAACCGACCGACCGGATTTTCACGAGCAGATATTTTGTGTAGCTTGCGAGTAGACCTTGATTAATGGTGATTGGGGAAGTTCGGAAACAGTGTTCAATTTGGTGTTCTATTCAAATATTTCAATACGTACATATGTGTTTATGTACATGGATCATTTGCATCTCGTTAGGAAAAACCTAGGCTCTAAGGAAACGTTTAAAGAACGTAAGAATCTAAAAACATTTAGATTTATTTTTTCAAAACTTGTTTCGTTCCATTTGAGTGTGATGTACACTAACTCGGTCATACTGTTTATAATGGAATGCTTAGATCAGAAACGAGCGCTTACATAGCTGGCTTCTGGTTCCCTTTGCTGTCTCTCTACTGTACTCGAGTATCTTTCAACGCCTATGCCAACCCAACAAAGGGCCCTACTGTATACAGTGGATTGTATGAGATATGGATTAGCGATACAACGTACAAAGTATGTTCTAACAACTGCTTTATGTGAGTAGTAGTAAAAAGTAATCACTACAGGTAATTGTCTAATTACTCAGCAGCTCATCCAACGGACTACTCGTTCGAGAGTAAACCACACCCGATGTTGGTTTAATTCGCACATCGCTTGCAAACTGCAACGGCTGAGAGCTTGAACATACACACATGTAGGCATCACTAGTAAAATATGGAAACAAAAATCAATTCCGTTCACATCGACAGACCCAAATTGCATTGTTTTAGTTGTTAGATTACAGAGCGAGCGTTGGCGGAGGAAACTTAATTACCCGTTACAACATTTCACAACCCATTTTTTGCAGCGCCACTCCGCACTAATAGAATTATCAATGATTGTCGACAGAGAACTTGTGTCAATGGTCCTCGTAGCGTTTGCTTTTGTGAGTATTAAAATTCAATTTCGCGGTTTTGTTACATCTATGTCTATTTAAATTCCGGCCAACTTTTTAATGTGACATTGCTTTTTCGTGTTCTGCCTTAACAATAATTTGGTATCGACTTGGCAAATTGACTTTTTCTTTTTGCGCTATTAAACTGCGTAGTAAAATGTTTAATTTAGTTCAGTTGGATGCGAAGTTTGTTTCACGAAAAATACAATAATAATATGGCGAGTGGGTATGAGTGAAGCCACAGTAGCGCACAAATTACATTGTTCTGGTGCGAAGCCGATGCAATGCGTTCGCGTAACGAACGCTGTGGGAATGAAACTCAATTAGCGATTATAACATTTCACAGCTTGATTAAATTTTAGTATCAAACAGATGCATACACAGTAGTGAGTACTGTACTGTGCATTTCGCATAACATTTTATGTGCTCCCGCCATTTTTCCTCTGAGTATAATTTCGTTTGTTCGCTACAATCAAGAACTAGTACGGCTTTATTTCGTTTTGTTAACCACGAAAAAAGTTTCAATTTTTCAATAATCTATTAATGATCGGTTTAATCAAT
>DWMF01002151.1:0-10437 GCA_018244815.1 Parelbella polyzona | reverse complement strand
GCGGTGGTAGTTTCATTTTGACGTGCAAAAAGTGTTCAATTGAACCAATTTTGAATAAATGACATTTGAATTTGAATTTGAACAAAAAAAGGTTCATAGAAAAAGAAAACTCCACGAAAATAAGTCGACATTAATACCTTTAGCCTCGCAAGCTGTGGACCAGAGAAAGCAGTCCTGGGTCTCTTCTCATCAGTCGGACCCTCTCCGGGGGGTTTCTTCGGTCGTCTGGTCCGTGGACCTGTACAAATATTAATCATATTAATATCATGAAATGTCCTTTGACCTATGATTGCGCAATATCCTGTTCAAAAGCATTAAGATCAAAAGACAGACGACCAAAAAATAAAAAAAAAAATTGTAACAAGTAACAAAATAATTATTACTAGAATCAGTAACATAAATATTTATGCAAGTTATCTTATACCTACGCATAAAAACGATATGAAATGACGTACAAAAGTACATGTGGACATATTATATACACATAAATCAAGTACGTGCGCCGGTGTTAAATGAGTTGTAATTAAAATAATATTAGTACGCCAATAAATCACAATATCACGTCAATACTGAATATAAACAAGAAACATTATGTTTGATTTTATACAATTTATTGCCTTCTGCTCTTTCCATACTTATTAAGTCACCAAAAATGTTACCGATCGTCTAGTATTTATTTTACGTTATTACAATATTTCTTTATGAAACAAGAGTATTTCATTAAGTTAATGGGTTTTGAAATTAAAATGAACCATAACTTAAGCAAATGACAAATAAATGCTGACGATTCGATCGAATACTAGTAGCTTAACTGATAAAATTATCTGTTTATTAATTATGGTAATTTTATATTGTACACAGTCTGTTCACTTTACGTATACGTATACTGACCCATGAATGTGAACAGTCTTTACAGTAGGTACATTATTTTATTATATTTTGTGTTATTTATTAATCAGGGTTCAGTTTATTATTACGGTGACACAACTATGCAGAAATATCACAAAAAGCAAGCAACACAACACAAACAACACGTAACACAAAAGCAAACAGAAACACAGTAGACACACACGGAGCGGACACAACCGCGGCGGGCACAAGCGTCGCGCGGAGCACGTCGACATCTCCGTCAAAAGGACGATGCAATATCTTAACCAATTCAATTCTTACCATATTGGCGTCTTTATAAAATTGATCAAAATATTGCACCGACCGCCTGACGGGTGCGGCAGAGACGACCAAAACGATACCTGTATAGGACTTACACTAATCGTAAGCTCTACGAGTATTAACATATCATTGCTGAAATATTAAATACATTTAACAATTATTGTAAGTCTGTTAATGCAATCGTATGAATACTAATATCCTAAGACACCTCCACACGCGGCAATCTATTGTTTTTTTTTATATATTTAAAATAAAAGAAAAAAAACCTAACATCACGCCTGTAATCCCCGAAGGGCCTACCCCTTATATACATGTAAACAGAAGTATTCTTATAAATATACACGTAACACACGCCTGTATTCCTCGAAGGGGTAGTCAGAGGAGTGTAGCACACTTCCACTTTTCACCAGTTACGTTTAAGTCCCATGGAATAGGTGGTGAACCTATTGCCATACCCCGATAATACCTCGCTCTATAACTCTCCCTTTACCAACAAAATCGGTTGAGGTGTGTTATTCTAAAGTTGCGCCACATAGCAACGATTAATTCATCTTGATCATCAACTGGCATCATTCCACTGTTGGACAGTCTCCTCTCAGTATGAAAAGTATTAAGGCCATAGTTTACTTTGCCGAGGACGAATTGGCAGGCTAAGGCTGAGCAATCTTAAATATTTTAAAGCTGGATTGAATCATCCCACGCTGGGACGCTAGAGCCGTTGCGTGAGGATTACGAATATCATGGACTTCCTCTATCCGTGCAGTTCTCATGGGGACGACTGCCCCACGGTGGTGAAAACCTAATATAGCCGGTGGTGGTATTAAAGAGTACTAATCTTAAACTGTATTAGCAAGTCAAATATGCACCGTTGCCTTTATGAGCCATGTCGTCTCGACTGAGATCATTGGACATTACGCTATAGGTATATGTATGTACATATATAAATGTCATAAGGCTCGGAACGCTGATGTGAATGATAAGTGGAGATTTATTACTCATCATTCTTCCCTTTTCTTGTTCCCTTTTCATTTATATAACGATATATGTATTATGTTTTATAATAAAAATATGTTTGTTTATACTGTGTATAATTTTACAGCGTAAGGTCTTACAGCGGCTGCATAAAAAGGTTACATTGAGATATTTTTAATCAATCCCTAAAATAGAGAAATAAGAGATGAAAAATCACGACTAACTTTTGCTCATATAGTATGTAAAGCAAATTAATACCAAAAAAAATTGTCATTAAAGTAAACTAATACAGCCTTCACTAATTTCATGGCGAATATAAAAACCTACTGCTTAGCTACCCCATACGGGACCCGCCATGATGGTAAATCAACAAGTAATACAAAAATCGGAAATATCACAATATGTAGAGTAGGTAGAGTTGTAGAGTACTGGTAGAGCTCTGAACGTTTCTCAATCCAACCGCGACCGACACCGCGAGATAAGACTAGTATGACCGTATACATTTAGCTATACGAGTATATATAACAAGCTCGGCCGCCACGTCGTGTGTCTGTCCGTGCATGAGCACACGACAGGATAATTACCTAAATGAGTTATTTTGAGACGATAATATGTCCTTTTTATTTATGTTTACCGAAGTGACATTATCTTTTTTGATGTATTCCGTTGTTTGGTACTGGACACTTCAACTTTTATTTTATTGTCCCGGCTAGTGGGAGCCACGGTTTAATATGTTTCTATTTATTTCTTAATTAGTAACTGGCATTACAGATGTATTATATCAAAATCTTTGTGTAGTACCTGCATCATCTTAATGAGGATACCCAGTTTAACGGTATGATAAAAAAAATATAAATTCAATTAAAGTGAAAATCGATTCGTAATCAATTTAATGTAATATACGTATATATATTCAAATCAATGCTAAAAAATCATTACAAATAAGGTTTACTGACGATAACAATATACCCGATATGCGAAGCTGTAGTGGCAGTCCCCAACCCGCATGGGAAACATAAGTAAGTATGGGAGAGTATCTCCTTAGGGAAGGCCTCCGTCCAGCAGTGGAGTGAGTCAAGTTGATAATGATGAATTGAGGCTTCAGTCACTCCAACAGTCTAACCCATTGTTAAAACTGCTTGTTGCGAGTTATATCGTTGCGATTCTTGTGAGTTATTTCCCGAGATCTTGTGATAGCAACAACCATCTATGTTGTCGGCTAAAAACTGCTTTTGACGGTTTTTATGGGATTTTAAAATACGGTTATGGCACACGTGATCAATGGTGGTAATGTTGCCATCGCTGTGGTTAATTAATTAACTTGTAATTAACCGTTTTCTTCTGTACTCAATGTTACGTATGCATGTTAAGATTAGTTACAATATGTTTTAAGTTTTGTGTTTTTCAAAGGTGGTATATTTGTACGTACATAGTTTACTATTATTATTACACGATCGAGTTATGGGGTCTGGTTAGTTCATGAGAGTAACAAAACAGACTGCCAACATTAAGATCTTACCCATATCTCATTAGAGCACCATTATTTCAAGGTCGAACGCTAAGGCCGTCTCTCTCCGCACGTCTCCCACGGCCGGCCGCGGGACACTCTCCTAACAATATTATGATCGATGGGAGGTCACTGCCCTACCCTTTTTTTGACTATTTTTTCGCCCGCCCCAGGGACAGTTTTTTGTGTTTAAACGCAGTAAAGGCGCTTAATTTGACGCTTTTTGTCAACCCCTTTCACGGTGTCACTCGGGCGCTTTCGCCACAGCAACTGGTAGACGAGCAGTGAATATATATTTTATATATTTATATCTAGCCGGCTAAGCGTTGTCGAGAACATGGCTACAATTTTAGATCGATAAATCTGTGAAGCCTTGCCACAGTAAATAAATTTGAATACGAATGAAAAATATAAAACTAATTAATATAAAAACTATCAAAAAGCCGCGTGCAGCAACACGTCGTCGACATATTTTTTTTCATTTATAAAGAGTCTGTGTAGGATTTTGGCATTGTAATATATATCTTTTTGAAATGCAATGATCACGTGTCTTCTCCTCACTACTACACTGGCATTGTCAATTAAATTGAGACCTTTGTATGATGAGCAATTAAAAATCATTTAATATCAATCCAATTAAAAAGTACTCTACATTAATATTATTGTTCTCAATGATAAAAGATGTACAGCTTATCGTTTATCAGCCGTCGGTAGAACACACCGCGTAGCGGAGAAGTTAAAGAAATATTTAGTAAAAAATTTAGTATAATCATAGATTAACTTAATGGGTCGTGAATTTAAAAAACCATGAGACAGTGTAATGTGCTAGCGGACTAAGTTACGCCCGCGGCGTGGTTTGCATCGGGGGGAAATAACACTTTACCTTCATAACATTCTTGTCACAAACACATACATACATATGTATATATTTTATATATCAATAGTATAACGAGTCGCTGCGGTCCATAGACACCTGCTGTCGGAACCGAACAGGACTGCAGGAATAGGACTGCCAGTGGCAGTTAGTAACATTATTTAATGTGAAACGATCTGCGACAAACAGCCGAGCCAAATCGAATTCGACGCAGTACTTTAAAACACTGGAGAAGTAGATACTTATATAAAGAGATAGGAGTTTTTGTACCTACTTCAAAAGAAAAGATGGATGTGGTGAATGGAAACTGATCATCTACGGAAGGTGTAACTGATTATAAGATATAGATATATAAGACCGATTATAAGAGTATCAGCAGGTCTGATCAAGCAAGAGTTTTGTGTGTCTGCATATAAAGATTTTTTTTTTTATTGATTAAGAAATGTACCTACATATTTTATTAGCTATAAAGTTACTGAGACCTGTTACTTGAGGGCGATTATTCATTCGTAAAGCTGACTAAAAATTTTATAATAGTCAGGCCTGCTCTTTTGCGGTGTAGGCAGAGCTAAGGAGCTTCCACATTCAGGACTTTTCATTCGTTATTACTATACTGTATATACATAGACATACAGACAAATTGAGGCATTTTTCTTGTTATAAAAGTAAAGAATGAGGTTGAATGAAAGTGTTAAGAAATCCGATACGGGCAATAGCTTATAATTCGATGACTGACTCTCCTCGTATTGACACTGGCGACGCGGTGGGTCCCGCGACACTCGCTGGAGACGGAATAAAACCAAAACCAAAAACAAAAATGTTCTATTTCATGCCTGTACCAAATAACATCATTATTATTGAGAACACTAATAAAAAATAATGTCTATGAATAATTTTACATATTGATCTCAAATTAGACAGAGCGTGTGCTGTGTTAACGGGACTGCTGATAAATTACATACGTATACACTAAACACATACTAGTGTAGATCACACGCAGAGACAGTATATATGTTGTAGCTTATCTGATAAATATTTATCTTTTGTGGGATTCGAACCCACTATCCTACGATCAGTAACCAGTGACCACTAGACCCACAGCTGAGGAATTCTCGTTAACATACATAATTGTATAACCGCTAGGCTTTAGGTACTTTTGTCAAATGTTCCACAGTCGACGTAAACCTTGCGCCGGGGGGCCGTGGATTGGTATCTGTTCCATTTCGATATAACAGTTGTGACGGACAGACACGCATTTCATATGTTCAAAGCTCATGATTCGTATATTCATTAAAATATTTCATATATTATATTTTATATTTTCCTGAGTACACTCACTACAGATGTACCTTTTTTCTAGTGCGCATATGTGATAAGATATTTCGAGAAATAATAATGAGATGAAAAACTTTTTCCTATTACTTCTTATCTCCTTAAAAGTTATTATTATTAAACTTATTCTAAACTTATTCTGAAAAACTTATTCAGTGAGCGCTACAGCACTAAACATAGAAAAAGTATAAAAAATGTCTGTTTAAATTTGTAAATGTGACCGGATTTATTAGAAGAGGAATCCTATTAATAACCTTGTAATATATTATTTAATAATATTTTGTGTTCATGGAACGAACGAGAATTATGTTATCACAACACACTACTGTAGACTCTACCAAGCTGGCTTCTTAACTGCATTTATTTACACGTCATTATTGGTTATTAAATACGCATTTTAATAATAATTAACGACATAATTATAATTAATTATATTCAATTAAAACATTACGTTTGCAAAACGTACAATTCGTTACATATAGGCATGTTGGAAGTGTGTTACGATATACAACTGCAATGAACCTTATTGAATAATAATAAACATTATATTTTAAATGTTAAACGGGAACAATCTCATGCAATTACAACACACACACACAATAATAATAAAAAAATAAAAACACGAAAATGTCAGTCTGTTAATGTAAAACACACATGCAATATAAATATCAAACTGGGTACGCCTCTGTGCCCATTTCAGTTGGGAAAAAGTAATACCCAATTTATTAAAGTTGATTAATTTTATTATTAAATTATATTTCTCACGTGAACGGTGTGCCCTCTCGTACTTACTTCGTCCTAAAACAAAAGAAAAAATACAAATTAGTTTAGGAGAAACAATATTCACCAGTTACGTTTAAGTCCCATGGAATAAATAGGTGGTGAGCCTATTACCATACACCGGGCACAATTCCAGACTCCGAGACACTACTAGAAATTCTAAATCAGAAAATTCCAATAGCACCCGACCCGGAATTTGAACCCAAGACCTCCCGATCGGCAATCGCGTTTGCAACCACTCGACCAAAGGGGCAATCAGACGAAATAAACACAAATTTTTAAACAACATCGGAATCATTTGAACGCGGTTTAATCGAAATAAATCGCCGCGGATATATTCAGCGCGGTTTTCAACCGTTTTAATATCGTGCGACGGCAGCGCGTCACACTGTGGACGTCTGTCGTTTCCTAATAAAACGAGTTCGAAATTTAAAACAAATGAAAGTGTTAGTTGTCTTATTACAAAAGAATTCAAAATGGCGGCATTTTAACAGTTATACTTTATGGAAATTGTTTTATATTAGCGTGAATGTATCGGCATTCATTTGACCAACTAGGGTGACAAAGAATTTTTAAATTGTTATAATTTGACTTCAATTTCAGTGTATATACTGTTATAATTAAATATTATAGCCATTTTTCAAAGGGGTAGTAGCAGTCGGAACAGTAACTACCCACATATAATATTTTTACATTATTGTCATTCCAAAATTGATCCCTGCCCAGCATTTGTCTGACGCATATTCAAAAATATCAAGTGAGTATATTAATTTAATGACTGGCTAAGTTATTTATATATAGCAATAAATATATAATTTATTATTTTATAAACCAAAATGGCGGCTCATTACAGCATATAATAAAGCGATTAACGTCGATTCTAGTAATTTATAATTTCTCATTTGCATACTGGTCTGGTCGCGTGGACCTCGTGACACAGGGGCGGATAGGACGGTGAACAAAACTGGAAAGTATTTTTAGTATTCGATTTTTTCTGTATAAATGCTTTGCATATATGTAAAATAGCATGAAATATACAAAAATAAATTAACGCGCAACCGGCGAGCGATATCTTGACATCTGCATGCTGAATATATGAGTAGGTATATCTAGTCCTTTTGATAACGAAATACCGGCCTTATTCTATTAATATACAGTAATACCATCACTGATTTTATTCGAGTCTTTTAAAAAGTCTGATAGTAGGTGTAGTTCCGCGCTGTACAGACACGCCACTGTGACGTCATCGCGCGGGTCTCAAGTTTTCGCGCGCGGGTTGCGACTTGACAAATATGACAAGGTAATTTTGTGTGATTGTTTGTAATTTCACTGCATACCACATGTACGTTTTCTCAAACTTAAAATTATAACAATATTTAGTTATGACAGTAGATAAAAAACTAATAAATGATAGTAGGTATGTGATCAGATGGCCACGTGTGTAGATAAATATTTATTTTCGTGTAACACTTTAAAGTAACGGGCCCGATGGCGCATTTTATGTCTTATAGTATTCTTTTGCAGAGAGCTATGGGGGATGAAGTAATTTCTGTAAGACAATGCGTTATACATTTTAACACTTTTTAGGAAAAACGAATAAAAATAAATTTCGAAAGCTGACACATGTAGGTATAATTTGTCTTTTCTTAACATTAGACAACAGAAAGGAAAACGGGCGACGTCATGAGGAAACCGCTATCTATAACCTTTAGCAATTGCCAAGGCATTTTCACCCTTAATTACGGTAAGCAAATCATATTAAAATGAATCCGGAACGACCTGGAAGCACAAGTGTCTACCTTATTATATAATACCATCACGAAATAACAGACGATGGGGAGTTTTGTTCACCTTCTAATAGAGATTTATTATTATTATTGTAACTCTACAATTAATGATTACTGTGCATAAAGTACCCAAGCAAACTATGTCATTATTATGTATATTAGAGATGGTACTATAAAATAATCTTATCGTTGTTGGGAGAGTATGTCCACACAAATACAGACGCGACCCGAGTACCTGACCTGGAATTTGAACCCAGGACCTCCCGATCGGCAGTCGCGCTTGCAACCACTCGACCAACGAGTAAGTTATATGTAGGTATTACAAATACCTTAAATAGCATTAGATTAACCACTTATTATTTACGTTCCCATTGTCAATGTCAGACATGAGACGCATTGTTGTCAATAAGTGGCACAGAGGAAAGATAAGCGTAGTCTTGGACATTAGAACCTAGACAACGCTCAAAGTGATATTTTTACGAGTTACGATCGAATTTCGATCGCTGTTGGGCTACTAGTAATTATTAATTGGTATTTTAATTGATAATTGAATAAACACCAATAATAAATAATTGTTGCGGTCTCTATCAACAAAAATGAGCATGGATTTTGTAAAATACTTTTTTAATTAATTTCAGTGATTTTATATAGTAATAATGACTAAAACATGATCTTCATTGAGTGTATATTGTATACACCTAATAATGAATAAAAGAATTTGATTTTGAATAAAGTAAGAATTGATTTTATAAAATCGATCGCAACAGCGTGTTTTCTGTTTGAATATATTGCCAGACATTTTTCTTGTCTTTATTAAAAATAATTTAAAAAAATTAAAAAGAAAGAATTTAATCACTGTAGAAAATACAGCGAGATCTTCTTGTTTACTAGCAGTGATGAATGTAGCAGAAGCACGTCAAGTCTGCGAGGGTCAATATTTGGCATTCGGTGGTCTCTGCCTAACCCGCAAGAGCAGATTCCTCCATGATGATACAAAATAATATATAGGTACATAAAACGTATATAAAACATCACGCCTGTTGTTTTCAAAGGGTTAGGTAGGGGTGTGTAATACACTCCCAGGATTAAACTGTGATATTATCAATCCCAAAAAGATATAATTAGGGGTGAGTCTATTCATTATATTTAACATCGAACCAAGATGCTGTACCGGCCATTAATTTAATATATATCTCAGAGCGGATCAAATCGCTAGACGGTTTATGCTGAGCATGGAAGTCTCAATCAATCACACTAGTTACAGCATTAAACGTGTTTAAACAAGAAAATCGAGTAAAACTCCACGCATATTAAAACCTTACGGGACCCGAACCGGCTCTCGTGATCCGATGCCACCAACGAAGGCCTTTAATGAAGACATTTGCCTCCACACAACCCATTATAACTTTTTAAATGATAAAGAACTTTGCCCCCGTCAATCGACAATGTGCTCTGTACCGCACAACACAAAGCTCACTTCACACTATCGTCACATATCGCGGACAAATTAATTTATTTTCAAATGTCTTATTCGAAAATTTTTGAAATTTAAAACGAATTCACTATATCGATTGCTTGGATACATTTTCAATTGTATCGTTTATCACATAAAGCTTAGTTTACATTGTATTTGTTGTAAATTCTTTTATATTCCCTTTATAAAATATTCACGTATTAATACGCTATGCTATTTAAATGTTTATTCGAATTGTAATTAAGGTCGATTATTGCGCGCAGCGTAAGTTTATTAATAAGTAATGAATACAAGTTGTAATTAAAATTAACGACCATTAATAGCTCTTTAGGGTTGTAGTTTACGAGTGGTAAGATCAAAGCGGCTGCGGAACTCGCTAACCGGTAATAAAACTTCCGGTATTAAAAATTTGCATTAGAATTTTTATTTCATTAAATACATACGCCCTTTAATTGGCAATAAAATTAAAATAGAACGTATTTTGATTGTTTAAAACTGAATAGCAATTATAATTATGTTAAGCATCCAATCTCCGATAGTT
>DWMF01002150.1:0-10437 GCA_018244815.1 Parelbella polyzona | reverse complement strand
TAATAAGTGCTTTTAATTAGCAACACTCCTGTTTCAGCAAAGAGTGACAGGACCGTTTAAAATTAAAACAAAATATTTCCAATTTTCAGCCTTATTGCGAATACCTTAGATTCGATTTTTAACTGAAGATGACTGGAGGTAATGCTGGGGAGAAAAAAGTGCAGAATGAAATATTAGGTAATTTGTGCTCAGTAAGAAATCTCTTAGACATTTGTTAGTACTACTGATATTTATAGAGATAATACTACTTGTAAGAAACTTTCTATAATATTGTTTGAATTGTTATAGTCTTTTAGCCTCAGTTGTCATAATTTGATTTACACTTGTCGTTACTACATATACATTTTGTCGAACATTATGGCATCTATTTTTTTGAATCATAAGTTATATGCCTAACAGAATTCTAGCTTAGTACTTCTCCTGGAACGCAGTTACTTAAAAAAATCTGTTAAACACGTTAAAAGCTAAAAAAAAGTTTATTTACATATACTTAGGATGACGTGATGATGAACTCTTTGGTGTTCAGAACCACATATGTACCACATATTGTACTCAAAAATGCCAGATGTTTTACGCCCTCAGATCGGGTAAGACCGAGGTACTTGTGAAAATGAATCATAAATCCAAACCACAAACAGTTACAACTTCCCAAATGGATTGTAACTGTCAACGAATCGTCAGATACATCCGTAGAACATCTGCTCATCACTTCCGATCGATCTCTGTGGTACAAGCATAGTCAATTTGCTGTAAAATGTCATATGACAACCACATGTCACATTGACACGCGCCATTTTCGAACACTCAAGCCCACTTCACTAAGATTGATCGTTGCGCCACTTGAGTTCAAAAGGTAGTGGTACTTGAGACCCAATCGACTCAAAATTTATTATAGATGTTATATAAATATTTTGATTACCTAACCATTACATCTTTATATGTATGATGTATGAATACATCTTTATATATTGTATGATGATGCGTTAGCGCAAGCATGAACCCGCGTTGATGTCTTTAATATGAGCTAATTATATACCGTAAATTTTAGGATTCGTAGCGTATGTGCAAAAGTGAGAGATCTTTTCAATTTTAAATGATCTCTAATATTAAATTTACTTATAATGTTTATTGTCGTCTGGTGCAAGTCACCATTGGTAAAATCATAACTTATTGGACTAAAAAGGTATACGTGTTAATTTGTTAGGTATCAAAACGAATAATTTATATGAATACTATTTAAGTTATTTTAGTAAGTAATGAATTCTTAATAAACTTATTAGCTATTTGTTCTCTATGTAATCCCCGTAAGTCGTTAATATTAACAGATTTAACATCATATTACGACGATAATCCAATTTAGATTTCTAGTAAAGCGTGTAATAAGTCAGTTAATTATTGATGTTAATAGGATTATAAATAATGCGGTCAAGTGATACATCTTTTATATATACCGATGAACTGTGCTAACGACAACGCGTAATGAGCTATTTATTAATCGTACAATGCATAATCAATTAATTGATAAATATTGAAAGCTAATCCAATTATTAATTACAATTACCAGCAACTATTAACACTTTTTTGAACTCGTTGATATAATACATTCACTTTATTACTCATTAATTCTACTAACATTATTTAAATTGTATTTTCTGTATATTAAGCTCACCAAATTGTAGTTTTATTGCCTTAAAATTATCATTTTTATGTGATAAATGTAGACAACACATTACCTTAAAATACGTCTGCATTAAAAATGAGCTTATATGAAAATGAATTCTTTTTTTTTAATTATTTTCTTACATCGTCATGCTGTCTAGTCACCACGTGGTTCCAAGCTCAGCGCGGTTATGCGCGGTCCGGCGCTACGATTGGTCGCCGCTGCCCCTCCCACTTGCGCGTGCGCTGACTCATGCCGCCCGCGTCGCTCGCGTTCCCATACGAAATTATTATTGACGACACTTACGAAATATCTCAGAAATTTTTCAAAATAATTTTTTTGCTTTATATGAAACCAATAAAATGGTGTTGGTTGCTTCAATTTCATTGTAGTTATTAAATATTTTATCTATTCTTATTTCATTTTTAACATCTATTATTTGTCATAATTGAATCGAAAATCGTGTAAGATTTATAATAACTTAAGTTAAAGCTCAGTTTTATTTGAAAATTTATATATAGTAAATCTTCGAGGAGTTATTTTAATTACATTCTCACATTAAAATGCCCCCTGACTTCAAATATCTGTCAACGGAAACTTCTAAACCTTTCAAGCACTTCTGTTGAACTGTAGAAATAAGTTTAGGTGCGGCGCTTCTGCATTTGAAGTCTGTTCACAGGACTACTGACATTTAATTGTATAACTTACTTTTAACTTGACAACAAAATATTCTTATCAGCGCACCTGAAGAAGTACAAAAGGGTTATTTAAAATTAGCAAAGGCTTTATCTTCTGCGAAAGTAATAAAAAATCTTTTAAAATAACCAAAACATAATAAACTGGACCATTCTTGTTATAATAACGTATATATACCTAGATCGTTGTAAATTATCCACGGGTCGTAAAATACCCTTCCTGAATCTAATGATCTATTGTTCGTTGGAAGTTTCGCGATAAGGTCACAAAGTGGTCGATTCGGCCATCTTTTGTGTTGGTATGTGACCGCAAAGACTTTTTCATTTTCTATGTTCCCCCTTTCATTCTATTTCATTCACCAATCTTTATCTTTTCTAGGTCTTTCCTTATCTTTCACTTCATTATGTGGAACATTGTTCAAAATTGGAACGTATTTCTGTAAACAGAAATATATTGTCCAATTCCAAGAATATTTAATTATCTTATTAGTTAAAAATGAAGTCAAAGAATGCCGTATATTTTACTTTTACTATTAGCTGACAATATTGACGTAAGCCTTTAGAATATATGCATTGAAAATATTTTACGTTTATTGTGTATGCGTTACTTTGATATGTTTTGTAAAAAAGAACGTAGAATATTAAGTATACATTTTCTTTTTGGAATGAACTATCTTTTTGTAACATGTATAGGTGTAGTGCAACGCCCAGTACTATATTATACCTATCTCATGTACCTGTAGTAAATATTGCAGTTCGATTGTGAAATTTTGAAAAAATAATTATTAGACAGGAGTGCCATCACATGAAATATTCATAATAGTCACAGCAAGTGAAGCAGTGAAAACTAAATTTGTGCTACATTATGTAAACAAAAAAGAAAACGATAAAAAAATTCATAACACTCTTCAATAATTGCGGATGTTTTTTACGATAACCATATGCTATATAAAATGTACATATAATTGTAGAATACTTTTTACATTATACATATTTGCTAAGATACAAACGAATTCTGCGAATTCTTTTGTATACGGCTTTCAATTATCTAAACACTATTAGAAACAACAGCAAACAAGCGACTCCTTGAACGCGGCCGACGTAATCCAGCGTCATTATCTAATAGCCAAATTGCATAACGTCAACCTAATGACCTAAACACGACAAAGCTTATGGACAAAAAAAACAGAAGTGTGAGACCAATCGGGCGGTGAGGCAGGTAAGGCCTCCCACCATAGCGACTCCGCCTCGCTGGCCGAGCCTGCGGCTTGTCAGACGGTACCGTGCTCCGACCGACCGCGCTCATGTGAAGCTACGCGGGTCCGCCCATCGCAGAATGAAGTGTCTGTGCCTGTTTGTGCTGTTTCTGTGTTTGAGGTGTGAAGCCGCTGGCAACAAGCCTCGGAGAGGACGCGGCAGTATGTGGTGGTAAGTCATCAACATTTTATTCAGACACATCAGTTTCTTATGTTGACAACAATTATAACCTTAGCTTTAGTACTAGGTCTGTTTGTTGTTGTTTCTATTAAATAAATCCCTTAAACTTGTCACCGAACTTCCCGTTAAATAAATCACACTCACTCGTGTTTGGTTGGAGTGAATATTAAATTGTGACATGTATGGTATGAGTTATCACTTTGACATCTCATTAAAACTATCGTAACACGTATCTGCCAGTGTTGTATCGCAAAATGCATCGACAAGTTTATAATTTATAACACGCAGCTAGACGTTATCTAGCTTAGATATAATTGAGCTACGTCTATCAAAACACAGCTAGTAAATCCCCTTTGAGAGCTTATGTTTTAATATTAATATTGGTCGGTTTATATTCGCTGTGCTCACTCCTTCCGCGTACAATAAACTGTGTACACATGTGTTACATAGTAAACTTTGATGTTATACTTCCTTTATAAACATGCTGATAATTAGCATATCGTTAAAAATGAGTAAACAGGCGAGTGCGAGATTTGTTATAGCACGCTAAAAGTTAGTGCCGACTTTTAATCGTACTTCGGAGCTTTTTATGATGTTCCAATGTAATGAACGACTTTTGTTGTGCATATTAATTTCTAACACGGAATTCAACATGCAGGCTAGCTCTTTAAAACTGTTTGAATAACGTGACAATATATAACAGTCAGTGAAGGAAGAATAGCTTGCGATTATTAGCATTAAAAATAATTTATAACAAAAGTATTTGTAATTTTGAAATGCTTAAATCACACGATCTGCCTTTAAAACATATAATAAACGAAATATGGAAACGTGAGACGTTATCCATCGTTATATTTTGCTACAGTCTACAAAACTTTTTCGAATAACTTTCTCGAATTGTCCCGAGACAGACACGTCTCCCGGTTGACGGAGTGTCAAGTTTTATTTGCATACACTATCGCTCGGCTCCTGGCATGTCTGCCTAATCCCTGCGACACAGACTGCGTTATCTATTAGAAATTAAAAATAGAATGTTTTTTTATAATATATTTAAAAATGGAATATTTTTAAATACATTATATCTACATGCAGCTATTAAAAAAATATTTTCTTCTCTCAGTATTCAGATTAATATTATATAAATTAGCATAAGTGGAACATAATCAGATATAGCATATCACTGATTATTTAGTTTTCAAAACATGAGTTAATAATACACAAATAGTGATAATAGGTATCTACTAATTAATTTGCTGCTAAATGTTTTAATAAGTTTCGCCAAAAAACTAAAAGATTTATTTAAATTTTAAGATAATGGTTTTACTTTTTATTAAATTTAACATTATTAAAAAATTGGCCGCAAAATCTTTCCGTGACTGCAACGAGTTAATATTCCGCTAAAGGGCAAGAGTATCTTCCAGCCACTGGAGCTTCCTCTGCCATGCTGCTCTAGTACGAATCGATTTTCTTACTTATACTTAATTCTACTCCGCCAGAAGTTTTAACACTTGAAACGTCCATATAGGGAAATGTAATAGCGATTAGCCGAAACAAATACAATAAAATCTTATAATTTAATGTACTGTTCAAAGCACGGAAGCGATTAAAAAAACACAAGCCATCATATTTTATCTAAGCGTATACAAACCGCACCTGACGTTACTTAACTTTACAGATCGTTTTAATTATACCACAACTTTACAGTCACGAGAATTCAAATGAAATTATTAAGTACATTGCCCTCGTAAATTTTCAACTAATTGTTCAACAAATGAAACCAGCCGTTAAACGAACAACGTGATAAGTTGCTCACTTTAAACGGAACCTTTAAAGTTTTGTTTACGAGCGATATAAAATTATTCACAGTTCAACTTTTACAACCGAATGCATTATATTAAATAACGACGTAATTTAATTGTCTTTATAATATAATAATAATTAACTGGTTAAACTTGGGAGTTTACTGCACTTCTCTGCATACCCCTACGGGAAAATACAATCGTGATTTTACGTTATAATAAAAACTACATTACAAATGAACGTAACAAACAAAATGTAACAGACACCGCGAAAAAATGTTCGCGACGGATTGTCGATAACAAACTTATAAATAATCTCGGTAGTATTTTAGTTCCTCCGTTCTGAGACTAATCTTTGTATGAATAATAAATGAATAATAATATTTAATCTTCGATATTTTAATAATGCAAATCATCAATGTTTTATTGTTTTTATTGTATAAAGTGTAACATTACGATAAGCGGCAACCGTTGGTGACAATCGATCATCGTAACGAAAACGTCCGCGCGTTCAACATAAATCTTTAATCTCTTAAAATCAAAGCAATGTTACGATTTATTAGCATATCTTAAACATGCCATTCAAATAAATCAAAAAGTTAATTAATCAGTATTATGCAAAGGGCAAAAAAGAGACTACTATACAAAGTATAAGTATCATGATTTAATTATGGCCGCCTCTGTAATATTTGTTAGCGAATAAAACTTATCATTTACTATCAACGGGTGCACGGTAGCGCGTGCTCGTTACGTTAAACAAATACACTTTTACTTGTTTATTAAAAACACCTAGTTATAGCAATTATAATACTGTAATTTGTTTATAATTATGGGATATATAGCACTCGGACGCGCAGTGAAATCGTCGCCGGCGGCTCATTCACCGCCGACGGCAAATGTTCCACGAATCTGTCGCTGTTCATCTACGATTAAATGGGTATCTAACGGGTTTAGTTGTGCATAATAGTGTTCATTTCTATATTAAATATTTTACAGATATTATTAAACGTATTTTTGACTAGTTCAAAGGATAATCAGAATTATTCTAATTGTACAAACGGTTAATTGTTTTCGCGGATAAATATGATAAAAGTCTACACCATCTGATTACGTAAGAGTAAATATTGTGTAATTTTCGATACTTGAAGTATCGTACGATGAAAGATAAAAATGTTTTTTTTTAATCGGACAGTTTCGCAAAACCCGTAGAAATCTTCTCCTCTTCGAGGCTCCAAAACGAAAAAGTATTTCGAACGAAAATAAAAAATGGCACACCTCAGCTAATTCTTATTCATCACTTGTAGTCCATATTACATTACGGTCGGTATTGCGTGCGGCGTCATGATAGCGTTGATAAACGTGACCACTCTAACAAGACATCTTGTCTTTCAAAGCATGTGGTGAACAGTACGAAAACTTCAACTATATAACAGCGAATGGGGCTCCAGTGAATCTGGATTTCGGACGCTGATATTTTGACGCCTCGTAAGACGCCAACAAATTAAATAATAAGGACTAATTTCGTATTCGGCCTGCGTGCAAAGAATCAAGCCATATGTACGTTTAAGGGCTATACTGATAAATAGAAATTGTGAAATTGATAACGTAATTGAATTAAGCCGCCAACGTAAAGTTTTATTAACACTCAAAAAATGTATCTATCTGTTCTGTTCAATTACGTGTTACAAACTGGGAACATTAGAAAGCCTATTTATATGTACATCAATAAACATTATCTGTTGTAATCTAGTAATAAGAAATAAGACGGAAACTTACCAATGATTGAAAGGTTCGATGATGAAATATTATAGCGATAACGTATAAATGTAATCATTAAAAGACGATAGATATCTCAGTGATAGGATGTATTAAACATGAGTTTATGTTTTTCTGTCACATCGTTGTTAATTGGTTGATTCTAACAGTCATTATATATACGATTCAGTAACTTTTCATTCATTAAAATGTACTTGTCGACCTTAGCTCAGTTCGTGGTGTAATTTTTTTATATAAATTCGTTTCTATCACAGTTGAAAGGTCTTCAATGATATTATCACTTGGACAGAATGATGAACATTTGTTTACAGAAAATTAAAAAACATTTTGAAATCGAAAACTGAAACACCTCATAACTCACTGATAATGATAATGAAGCAACATCGAACGTTGTCAGCTTCGGTACTGCAGAAAAAATGCTAAGCACACTGTCACTTCTTCGCCAATTTACACTAGGCCAATGTGGTTCTCGTAATGTGTGCCTTAGACCTTTACAAACTCGTTTCAAGCGGAGGTAAATAAAAACGGCTGCTCACATATATATTTAAAAATTATATACATATACATTTTTATACATTCCACGCAATAACTGAAATACATTATTCATGAAACAATGAATCAATCGTCCATGAATCGTTAATTTCTTTTAAATCTTACGAGCTATGGCGAATGAAATGTAGATCTGTGTCTAATCTGACTAAAAATCTTATATACCTTAGTACATCTGCACTCCAAATGTACAATATTGTTTTAACCTATAAATAAAACATAAAACTAATACGTATCAAATGTAAAACTATCTCCGGCGTTCACAACGCAAACATCCATCGTTTGTACTGTACGTCGCAACGGTTTACGCTTTAATGCTAACTCACATAAGACTTGCTCAATAAAGTCTTAGTCTCGTCTCCATCTTTCGGCTATTAGTTATGCGCGGATTCCCGTACACCAATCGATCCGTGTTGGATGTTGGTAAGAATGGTACTTAATCATCCGAATAGCGAGCCGAGTCCCGCCAACGACAATATTTACCATTTTGTCACATTCACACAGTCTTTATCGCTGTTCAAACATAGCGTTTGTTCGTGAAAGCTATTTACGATTTTTTCCCCGAGGATCTCGTGTCTCGTATTTGGTTTCCTACCAAAGTGACAAGTGTAAAGGACTTTACATACGGACAGACCGACGGTGCGAGTGGTGCTATTGTTTTAATGTTACTTGCATTTCATTATTAATACTAAATGTAGGGGTATGATAGTTGAGGAATTGTTCCACATATTCATAATTATTATATTATGGATAATTTCATAAAATATTATTTTTGGAATTTATGCAATAATAGAACACAGTAGCTTTGTAATTTTTATTATTCCATCCAACTACATATATAATTTACTACACATATATAATATGTATATTAGTGGTATGTTATAAAGTATAGTTACAGCGTAAAAAATCTAGTTCTAGTTCTAATTCTAGTTCTAATTCGTAGAAAATTCTATAGTATTTCTTATTGTGCTAACGTCATAATCATATTATTTCTAAACATTAACATTAAAGGTATTGTATCTATCAATCATACTACACTATCTCTTGTACGTGGTTTTCTTATAAAGGGCTTCTTTAACTCACTTCAGTATTTTCAAGTAGGTAAGTTAAAAACATATCATCGTTTAAAAGCGGCACGAAGCCAGAAACGTCGCGGCGTCTCCGTGAATTGTCGAAGGAAATGAGAATTTACGTGGAACACGTTTATATTTACGTAACACTTGACTACAAAGAAAGGCAAATAGAGAAGTAATACGATTTCCAACGTGCCGAGAGTGCATTGAGTTTTTGTACGCCTTCTTAATATTGTGATAGTTAGAAATGAATGCACGGTGTCCATCGATCGGTTAGTTTCATGGACGTTTCGTGTGGCTGATATGTAGCGAGCAATGTATAGTAAAGCAAACGATAGTTAATGCTGAGTTATTTTTTGTGTTGTACCTATTGGGACGGTGACGAAGTTCTGAGGCAGAGTCAACAGGCCGGGATCTCGATCGCCGCTAGTGTTTGCCCGCTCAGTCCTCAAGGATTAATGCGCCGAGCAAATATTTATCTAAACGTCTGCGGATTGACAGTTCGGTCGTCAATTGTTTGTTGTCTTTGCCTTCTCAAATGAGCATTTCATTTCGAGTTGCACCCATTGCCTTAAGTGGCGTTCGGACGGTGTTTATATTACTTTTTTTACCAAGTGCCCTGTTTGCTTCGCTGGTATTGGTATTATGTAGCCTTTCGCACTAACAAAAATTCAATCTTAACGAATGAGATACAGAAATCCTCTAAGCAGTTTTACTGAATGTGAACTACATACTTAAATTAATAACTTAGAACCTAATTGAATAATATACCTACCGGTATGCTCTTTCAATGTGTACACTGTTCTTCTTTTTCTTAGCGTGTCGATACACTGTACACTGTTGCACTCATTGAATGTCTACACTTTGAATCGGAATTTGTACTTATTATGTTCTTTTTATTTAGGAAAGCGAGTAGGAAATGAGCAAATAGCAATTACGAATGGCCGCTGCCGCCCGTCATCAAGAACCTTGAATAGGATTTTAGGAATAAAATTATAGGAATAGCAGTCTCCGCTCGTCTAGTTATTAGACATTCTATGATATATCCCGAAACCACCTTATACCTACATGTACATTATATGGTGGGATAAACCAGGAATAAATTTTACAATAGGAACAAACTTGACTTTAAATGCCAATTTCCTATGACTCAGGGTTTAGTCACTAAAATTGTTCAAGACGGCATTATTTAATTAAAACCCACGCACAAGCAGTTCAGACGCTAGGAATGAAATCACGTTTTAGTAGATAACTGTTACTGGTTACATCAGTTTCCTCCGAAGTCGATGGAAACCAAACACATTTTTATACCCCCAATTAGTTGTTTATATATAATATGCATGTATGAATATGTAGGTATATATTTTACATACATGAATGTTAGTTATTAATAATAGGTAATTAATCAATGTTTTATATTACAGGGGCATAGCCAAAGCCGGAGAACC
>DWMF01002149.1:0-10438 GCA_018244815.1 Parelbella polyzona | reverse complement strand
ATATAATTGTAGTTATAAGACCACTCTGTCGCAATAGGTTAGACCTGTAAGGATGGATGTGATGGATATAAATAAAAATAAATAAATAAAAAAAAAAAAAAAATAAATACTTTTTAAGTAACATCACGCCTGTAATCCCCAAAGAGGTAGGTGGAGGAGTGTAGTACATTCCCACGTTTCACCAGTTACGCTGACGTTTAATGAATAGGTGGTGAGCCTATTGCGATACACCGGGCACAAATCCAGACTCCGAGTCATCACTTTTGTATGCACGCACGCTGATTTCAATTTTTTTCATATTTGTCATCTGGTATCTTCTAAAATACGAACATTGTCCATATTCATGACAATAATGATAAAATATAATCTGAGACCAGTATGGCTGCGGTTAACTAAATAATATGTTCTTAGTCTATTTACTATTGATTGTCTTATGTTTTTATATATTTGATTATATATGTATGTATGTATTGGTTTAACTCAAGTATGTTTTTCGAGATGGGAAGACTAGTTTCGAAACTATATGACGTTCTTGTTCATGAGCTATCGCCAGTTGCAGCGAGGACCATTTCGCCAGGCCATCCCGAAAAGTAAACTTGAGTTAAGCCGGTACCTACATATATAATCATATGTTCTTAATGCCTATATTGAACGCGGCTTGCAAAGTTGTCCGTAAATCAATTCTATGATGGGTTTAACTAGAAGCCCCATCTGCGTTATGTAAAATGCAGGACGGAACTGAAAAGAAATCTACACAGTTAATTAAATTCATTCAAATGAGCGTTTAAGAAACCATTTCGAAGCATCTAGTCGTCTAGCGTTTTGCTGATCTTTGTTAAATAAAGGACTGCATACTTCTTTTTAATTCTATTGCATATAATATACATATGTATATCACACGAATCAATTCTAAGGAAACTCAATATGAACAAACTAGCATTACGTTTTAATCATATTTCTTCGAAGCGAATCGAACGTGCATATTAAAATCTGTTTTTCCTGTAATAAGTTTAATCTCAAACAATGATTTTATATTTTGCAATAATAGTATTAATGCTAAATTACTTATATATAGACAACCTTTACATAGTATTTGTTTAAGTAATTATCCCTGGGTAAAATGGCTCTCTCTGGGTAAGCGATTTACAATTGTTTGCCCAGGGACAACCAAACCCCTTGACCATCAATAAAAAGCAGTATAGGCGGTGCAAGAAACTGTGCTCTTCGATTCACAACTCATAATGAGCAACGTGGGAATTGTAGGCAAAGAACTCCAAGTGGGGACTCCACATGTGGACTAAAAGTGATGGTGATGAGGAAATGGTAATACTAAATCACTTATACATGGACTACCTAAACAGTTGTTACTGCGTTACTGTCAGTTTAAAGTATCACGGTTTTTATTCACCTCGTCCCATAAACATCAACACACCTGGCGACTCTACATGAACCCATCTATTTGTTAGTCCGGACGCGGGGTCACTGCGAGACAATTGATTCATCGAGACGTCGTAAATGTCGTTCGGCTGCTCTGTCGATCCCCATGATGTATGTTCGGAAGAACAAGGAAATAAATTTCAATATCGGAAGCCTTAATGAAAGTTCTTCTTTTATTTCAAAACTACAAATTATCTAGAACAATCAGTCTAGTGTAAATATCAGAAAGATTTAAAAAAACATACTCGAAGCACAAATACGTACATTTTGAAATAGCAAAGATTATTGTATTAGGGCTTGAAGTTTTCTTCTTGCGTTTTTCCAGACCGGTTGTCATCAACATGCAATTCTGTTTTAGATAAGTACGTTTATCCATACCACTATCTGATAATAAAAAATACTTTTCTTTTTAATTCTAATTTAGAAAAAAAGGGAAGTCAATGGTTTTAATTTGCAGCTCTAAGAAAGATTAATATTTATAGGTCACTGTCTTGTTTTCACTCGTTGGCATAATATTGGCTAATGCTCCATTGAGCATTGGAGCACAACAGGTTAAGGTTAAAAAAGCATGTTATCTACGTTTCTTGCTGGCTCAATTCTATTAGGAATTTTTTCATGAAAAAATCGTCAAACGTTTGCCTGACACTTTCTTTCAATATTGTGTTGATAAATACAAGAAATCAATAATAAACATATCGCGAAAGCGCTGAGTCGAGACTACTTTAAATTCCACAAACAGCACAGTGTACTAGCGAACTATATTCGGTTTTCAGTGAGAGGCAATATTTAGGTAGTAAAAGTGTGGGGGGTAATTTGAATTTTAAAACCTCGTGTGCCAACATGCCGTCTTTCTAATATTTATATATACCTATAAGATGTTAGTAGCTAAACTTTCCGAGTCATCTCTTATAATGAGCTATATAAGTGTGAAACAACATGAAAGTCACATCTCGAATTATTTCATTTCCATAGATACTGAAGGACTATTAGCAAATAAAGAATATTTCAAGCGTGGTTTTATAGTTTTATTGCGGCCATTTTATTGAGGATATTTCCGATTGACATACATATAAGAAAACGGAAACTAGATTGTTTGCGTTTTTATTTCCAACAGATACAAATAAAGTATATATATACCTAATATATACAAACAGAAATAGAATAGAAGGTTACCTACGGTCCCGATTTTATCTCTAAGATTGTAACAATATACAAATGCAATTTATTATTGTTACATAATAAAATAAAATGTATGCACCGATTTATATTTAACAGACATTCGCTTAAAGATCACACTACATTAAAACTTACGGTTACATAAGCAGTTATAAAATCATATTGCAAGAGTTCAACGCCAAAGTTCACGTCTCATTTCTAAATAGTAATCTCTGTTAAGATTCTATTACACTCTCTATGCCAGTGATTGTTTCGAGAACAACGTTTTTAATTTATTTGATGGAAAAATTGATACCTACAGTTTAGACATTCTTCTAAAGGTATTAGTCTTTGTAATTTGTCAAAGCCGTTTTTTGCACCTAAGCTCACTTTTTTCATATAGTCTAATGAATATTGTTTGAAACGGATATATAGTGAAATCTTTCTAAAATATAGTAAATTTCTTTCCTTTTAAATAGACGTGCTGAGAATATGACTGCGCTCTCCGCTGAGTGCAGTCAAGCCTTATGCAAGACAACGCGACCTTTTAGTATTTAAACTGGACGGTTAGGAAGGCAAGCATTTCTTCCATTAGATCGATAAATGGACGTATTTACGATTAAGTACAGTGTTTGTGAGTTATAAACACTGGAGAACCGGTAAATATTTTAATAAAAAAATTAAAAAAAAATCATTAAAAAAATATGCTACTTTACAGTGCTTGCAAATTAAATGCAAAAAACTTAAATATGTACTATAAATGCCGGTACTTTGCTTCAGTGGACGACGCATTTTAAATATTTATTTTTTATTGCTATTATCGTTCAGCTATGTGACCACTTTGCGAGTAAATAGAGTTGATATTTGTGTAGTAACTGGAAAACATACACAAAATTAATAATAAAAAACTTTGAACTAACCGCAAGTTATAAAAAATCCAGCTCGTGATACCTACGATCCCGTCCTCGTGCTAACCCGGATGTAACCTATTTACGTCCATTTAACACACATCCGCTAAGGCGGTGACCGATTGAGCATCAAAAACAACAAAATTTGTTCCTGCCGTGCTATTGTTCATACAAACCGTCAGATATTATGTTCAATCTGGTTTCTCTTCAATTCCATCAAATAAAATTAATAATATATTTGACGGCCTCGTATGTCCTGGGCTCAAATCTCGGATCGAGTGCTATTGGATTTCTAACTAAGAATTTCTAGAATTTTTAATTTAGAATTTCGAAGTCTGGATGTGTGCCTGGTGTATGGCAATAAATGATTATTGCCATACACCAGGAATATGATGACATCATTATTAGCCTACATCCGTCCACTGCTGGACATAGGCCTTTCCAATGACACGCCACTGAGATCGATCTTCAGCTCTTCCCATCCGTATAGGCATATCCAGGCTGACCACCTATTCCATGGGACGTAAACGTAAATGATGAAATGTGGGAGTGTACTAAACTCTGCCTACCGCTTCGGATATTATAGGGGTGATGTTACGTTAATGATATGAATTTTAATGATATGAATTTTAATAAGAATATTCTTACATTTCAACTAATATCTGTTAATGTCCAATAAATAATTCGTTTGACGCAAAATATAGCGGTCTTAAACCAATATAATATATGGTAGGATATGCAAACGTTCTAGTTACTTATGCAGTGGCATTTGGCAGTTGCGATTTATATGGCAAGTATTAGCCGATAACATGTGATACATTTACTTCAACATTTTTTACTTGCGTGCATGATATGTGTTCAAGTTCAAGGGGCGACAGTAAAAAAAATTACTACATGTTATAAATATTATTGACACTTAGTTTCATTGTTGGCGGTTTATTTAATACCACGATAGTTATGTCATTCTTTCTCGTTTTGTAACCATTTCCTTACTGGGCAGGTAACTATATTTTGATTTAAGTTCTTTTTCCTAGGTCTGAATGTTCGAAGATGTACTTCTCTTGTGTGTGGCCAGGACTTTTACGGTACGATATCTTACTGTGGATTTGAGTGTTAGATGCGTTATAAATTCTTCATACCTATATATAACTTATTGACATTTCAATTGACCACTAGGTCATAAATCCCCCCCCCCCCCTCTCAGTTAGGATACCAATACCTTTCTAGTAAAACAGATTAGAAAACGTCATCTTCTAACTAACCCAAAATAGAAATAAATAAAAAGAACAGCTTATCTACTATTCATTGCAAAGAATACTAATGTAATGCAATGGAATAATAAAAATTGTCATCAAAACATTAGCGTAGTACTGTTAAATAGGAAATTCACGGCGACCAACGTGCTTGTGACATTATCAGCTAACACAAACTGTCAATACGATGTTATTTACGTTTATTCGAACGCATGCTGAGCAAATTCAAATAGAGTATGCTATATAGATCAAAACTGCTCAGAAATATTCGCAGTTCACGACTTACGTGAATTCCCATGGCCTTAAACTCCGTGACGCCGGTGAATGGCGAAACCATAGTATTACGTAGAGTAATGAGATTTTATATTTTAAAGCACTAATCGCTCGCCGTGTTTAATAGCAAAAAGGTGTCACTATTAAGCAATAGTGATAAGTAAAAGTGCGTATAATATAGTTACAAAACTCATATTATTTGTATATAAACTAAAGGAATCAAAGTTATAAATTATGTAGCAACTTCAATTCAAGTTAAGTTGTATTGCGTTATCCACTTGCATAAAGACTGGATTTACTTTCAGCGGACCGTGCCGAAACCGGGACAATGACCATGTACCTATAAGCCTACATACTTATTCGCCAAATAATGGCATCGATGTACTCATAATATACTTGTAATTTACTTTTTGTGATATTGTTACTGTATGTGAAAATGGTCTAATCAAAAAACATTATTTTTGCTTTAAAAAATACTTACTCTATCATTAGGTATAATTATACCGCTATAAAGAAAATACAAATACGTATGACGAGTGATTTATAAGTAGGAACCGTTCAAAAAGATCTACATACTGTAGATACCATAAAAAAAATGTTACCAGAATAATTTTATTGGTATGGTAACATATTTCTTGAATACATGTTTTTTTTATTATTGCCAGCCAATTGTGTAAAGACGATTGGTACAAGTCAAAATCTGGTTTTTTAAACTAGTTTAAGAACTGAAAGCGATTGAACTCGTTAGATTCATTATTATTATTATTATTATTATCATAGTGGTAAAACCTACGTGAAAACATATTTTATAGAGCTCTAATGCATGCAAATGAACAATTCATATACAATGTAAGCATTGTTTAATAAAAGCCTGGACTGGTATATCAGGAATTATCAGCAAGTATTTGCTTTTTAAGAAAAATGTATTTATATTTAACATCTTATGTAAAAATAGAACATCTTATGTAAAAATGGCACCAAAGATTCGTGATACTCTTTATCTAAGAACGTAGCGATCCTTAGACATTAATGCAAATTAGCTATCATGATGTAATGAATATGTCTATGAAATGGTCTAAATATAATCTTCGTAACTTCACGCCTGTAGTCCCCGACGGGGTAAGCAGAGGAGTGTTATACACTCCCATGTTTCATTAGTTACGTTTCAATCCCATGAAATAGGTGGTGAGCCTATTGCCATATTACCTAAATATAATCTTAGATTATATTAATGATTGTACATGTATAAAAATGTTGTTATTATAATGATATATATTAATGGTGGTTATTACGCGGGCATTACTACATTTTAATTGATGTCTATTGACGACGGAGTTGTCTTAAATCGGTTACGCGGATCGATAGTTCGAGAAATATCATCGTTGCGTTGTGTCGACACGGCGACCGTTGAGACATAATAATAACTATTATTGCGAAACGTGAAAAAAATAATTCACAATAAACGCCACGTGTTTCGATCCGAGGTAAACTGGCTGTTAGGCACTTAAACACCGCAGAGACAGTTAGAAATACTCAATCATAATTTCAAAGTGTTTTGTTTTTGTCATTTAATATTAGACTTACTGTGAACGATATTGTACTAGGTATGTTATCAGAATATTCTCAATAATTTTTTAACTAGCTGCAGTAAATGTTATTAAAAGAAAACTATAAAACCCAACATCACGCCTGTAATCCGCGAAAGGGTACACAGAGGAGTGTAGCATAATCCTACATTGCACCACCGGTTTGCTATTAAGAGTGTAGTTGCATCGATTTGAATAAAAAATAAGTATGAACTTATTGTTAGTATTATTAATGGTCACAACTGCGAATAAATAGGAATTTTACGAAAATTGTTTTTTCCTTTTCATTTTAGTGTTTTATTGTCTACGAGCTGTCGCGTGAATTTCAGTATTTGGGTTTTTCCTCCAGCTAGGTGGAGTGACGATATACTCAAAGTGGCTGGCAGTGGTTGGATGCGTAAAGCAGAAGATCGAGCTCAGTGGCGTGCCATTAGAGAGGCCTATGTCCAGCAGTGGACGATGACAGGCTGATAGTGTGTGTGTGCGTGGGTTTTCCCAGGTTTTCTTTGCGTAAGCTTGGCCGTGTCTTAGTAATTCGTTCAACTCAACCCTTGTTCGACTCGTTCTGATCAGTTAAGTCACGTCAAGTTAATACTGAGAGAGATATTTGGCAATTGATGCTCTCTGCTTACCCCGTAAATAACGCGGTGACGATATAATAATGACCATCGGGAGCCACGCTTGGTACCCGTTTGATACTTCTGTTATATAAAAGTCTATTTGATTATTTAAAAATGCAGTGCAGTGCTCAAACGAAACCTCACAATGGTCAGTGGGTGAGGTCGAGCGGCAATTACGTGCATCGCTTTAACGAATGAACGCGAAGAGGGGAGGTGGGGGAAGGAGGGAGGGGGGTCACTCCGAGCCCTCCAGATGCAACTGTTTAGCAATCATTTATATGACCGTGATCTTTGGAGACAATGAATATGACACTTTTTTCCTTTGACATGTTACTGTAGATTTTGTAATTACAACGAAGACAAGATAGATTTTTAAAATATATAAAAAAATGCATATATATATATATAACTATATTTTATTAATAAAGCTATTTCTTACTCTCATAAATATGGCAGATTTATGCTAAGTTCTAATCCTTTCCTGTTAACGTACCTTGTAATAATTATATACTAACTTGATAACAGTTATGGTAAAATGTTAACTGGCAACATTAAGTAGGACCTTTAAACGAACTAATACTTTACGTAATCTGTATTAAGCACATTAAAATTATTGTAACGCACGCAGCCAAAAGGCCGAAAGGAAATCTCAAAATGACTGTTCATTATACATATATTTGTATTTATTATAACAGGTGTTGATAAGTAGAATAGGACCATTCTTAGCAACTGTAATGGCAGTAAACGATTATTCCCGCTCATTTCGCCTTGCTCCGATGACACAGTGGCCAATCAACTTCATGAGGCGCGGGTTGCTCAGGGTTGCCATTAAAAATAATAATGCAATCATACTGTTGCACTATTAATTATATGTGATATATTTTGATTTCAAAATGCTGTGTTTGTAACTTAGTGTATATGTTGGTAATTGAAATAAAATAATAAAATAGGAGCATATATACTACATTAAAAAGAAAATTTTGATTTAAATTTGATTAATCATGCGGGACAGATAACTACTCCTTAGTTATATGAGTTCAGTGTAGTTATTGTAGTTTTTTTCTACGTTGAATTATAGAACACGATGTTTAAAATGTACTATCTTAAAATGCCTGTTTGTAAAGGAGTAACAAATACATCCAATTAAGTATAAGTATTCTAGATTCCCATAGACCTACGTAAAAATGCATTATTTACTTCCAGAAGTAAGAAATATCAATAATCAACCGATTTGTACGTTAGTGAATCGCATGGCGCTCGCTGGTTACTCGCTAACATTTATTTACCTCGCACTTAAAAGCATTTTAAGGTCCTACACGGTGACACTACGAAGAGTCGCACGTACAGATGCTCGTGAGTCCGCGGGGTCACCCGTTGGGAAGTAAATACCAACGAGTGACAACCATAGCGGCGACGTACATCGGTCACAGCTAGACCGGCCGAACAACTTTCGCGACTCGTCCCAATAATGAACAAACTATTACATCAGACGGCGCTCTTTACGCAGAACGTTTGCTTTGTTACCGACTGCTAAAAAACTAGATACATGATGTTACTTCATCACAAATTACATTATCGACTTGTCTATATAGATACACATGGACAATGCCATTGTAAAATGTACCTACGTGCTTAGTAAAATTGACTGTGACACAACTGCCTAATCTGGTATAGGATTTGCTTAGTTTAAAAATGTGTTCATGTGTAGTTATAATTTGAAGAATGTTATTTAATATTAATATTAAATACGTTCGAAAATTAGGTTTAATATATTTGAAATTTCAGGCCGTTATTAAATGTAGGATTTAAAGGGCGCGAATTTGATTTAAAACTCGGAGTCCATTTTTATTTCGTACAATGTCTACTTTTACGCACCTATTACGTTTTCCTTATTTTTCCCAAATTCTTTTTCGCGATTCGAAATTATGTGTCTGATAAAAAGATTTATGACAACGCAATACCTTTTTATTAGCGAACCGTTGCCGAGTCGGAACATTAAAAGTGTTCTGTAGTTCAATGCTAGTGTAAATAGTGTTTGTTTACATTTAGTTTAGCACTCCGTTGGATCGGTGAGTGATTTCAAATTATTCAAGAACTCGATCCTTAGATAAAGACAGCTGATTTGAATTTCATAAATTACGGTCCTTGAGCGCGTTGCACCTAAATAAGCAGGACGCCGCTTGTTCTATGTGTTTCTTTCACTTCTGACCTTTAATCAAACCCCACCAAAACTTCATATGTAAGTACGCTATTTATTACATAAGGTTTTTACGATGTGTTGCGAGCGAGCCGGCCTAATCAAATATAGTTCGTTTGCAATTTAAGTTTATACTGTACTATTCTATTGCAAAACTCAAACGCTCCATCATAAAATTTCTACTTTTAGATTCAATTGCTGCTGAATGTGATGTACATATAATACATATAAGCAATAACAGTTTAATGGAACAGAGGAAATGTTTTTGTTATTTTTATGGTCCAAAACATTTATTTTAAGCAATACTAAAATTATTTTTAACAGTCAGGTTTATATAGAAAGATTTGAAATAGAATTTGGTCAGTTGGAATTGTAAATATTTTTTTCGCACTTTCCCGGCAACCTTGCCCGCAGGGCCGGCGACATCGAGTTCTAGTAATAGCTCACAAATGCGTGGGCGCCCGATCTTTCTTTACAGTGAGATTTGCTCAAAACACGCGCGCACAGCGCCGGATCGCCTTACAATCCCTAGTAAAATTATTTATTATTTATTTCAATGAAATTTCGTGTGATACGTGTCGTTTGTTGTACTAAATTACAGTGACGTGATTGTTGACGTCTGCGCCAGTAATATATGAATCGAAATGAGATATATTCAGTGTTGTTTGATATCGATTTGCAGGTAACTTTACAATATATATTTCGTATATCTTATATAATATTCAGATAGAGAGAATGTGTAGTTGCTTTACAGATATTTGTATATAACCTTTATATTATGATGTTACGAGAAATCTTTTTACTCCTTTTTATAAATGTTGCGATCACCTAAGAGTGTCCCATTTAGTATACCAAAAATATAAAAAGGAAAGTACAAAATACATTTAAAAAAATTTTTGTTTACGTTGATATTATTAATGTTTAAGTCATACGTAATGGTCTATGGTCAAACATTAGCATAGAGTAAATATGTACAGAGACTCTTTGACATAAGAATGTCAATAACGTT
>DWMF01002148.1:0-10439 GCA_018244815.1 Parelbella polyzona | reverse complement strand
TGTATACAAATAGGCGTAGTAATTTCTGATTTCAAATACCGGCTAACGAGAAATAATTTTTTTTTAAGCCAAAGTGTTTGAAGAGAGTATTTAATTTAGAAGAAGCGAGTGTGTTCTGTAAGGTCAGAGATATTTAGCGTACTGTCTGCATACCTGTAAGGGACTTGTCGTAAGGATAAACAGTAATCGTATTAAGGTTTGGTGCTGCAGTGTCATGCACTTATATCTGACATAAAACTGAGCTACATCTATTGCCACGCTTTGTTCTGTACAGTGTGAGAGATAAACGCAATGAGGCGTTTGAACTTCCGCTAGATGTAACGCGACGGACCGGCACGGCTATCATCATACTAAGCAAGTCGTGTTATCAAAGTTATATATTATGTAACTTAGATGTTTGTAATGACAACAGAATTTTTCAATACAGATATAGGTAGCTTTTTTATTTATTTCATTATAAGTCCATTTTTTTCCAGCGCTAACCGAGACCGGGTCAACAGACATCAGAAACCCTAGAATATTACGTTTCCTAACAATGTATTCCATCATAATTATAGCGAGTATAATTTACAATTATTAATCCTAAAAAGACACGTAGGTACATAACTGCGAAAAGTAAGTTGTGTGTGTATTGATTTGAGCGCCCCTCGATTTGGAAGGACAAAATTTAAATTACTAATCTGGCACTATAGTAATAGTAATAATTTGTTTTGAAATTTGTTGATTGTGTACGTCATCATCACCATTATTAATCAATGCCTTTATAGTTTCGCTGGCAGATATGGATCTCTTTTCAGTATGAACAAGCTCTGAGCAATACTATATGAATATCCGTAACAGTTCATGAAACCATATTCCAACAGCGGAATGATAATAATTATTTGTCAAAAGAAAAAAAAAACGCTTTGTGAAACTGTCTAATAATTTTTTAAAAGCGGTCACAGCTATCAAAAAAAATACCTACACCATAATAAAAACACTTATCCCTAATATCCAAGTTGAAAATAAAGGCGAAATAAAAATTGTAGATACCTACCTAACAATTTTAAGACAAATTTACGACGCAGTCAAACGAATATTTAAATAGTTACATTGGGTTAAAGATTGGAATAATGAATTTAATTAGTCATTTATTTTAAGGACTTATTTTTAAATCACATAATATGCACTAGTGATTTAATGAATATTCGCATCCGCGGATATTATAGCGGATAATCTTCACTTTATCATTTGGTATTATTTATTTATTTAACTTTGAGCACTGAAGCTTAATAATAAAATTTTCATGAGAACTTATGTGACAAAAATATACCTATAATAGGATGTAAATAAACAAAAACAAATTCTGCTATGAAATTTTTATCAGTTTTGACTTAATGACAATTTGCTCCAAATTTGAACATCAACATCATCATCAGCCAATCTCAGTCCACTGCTGGACATAGGCCTCCCACAATGAGCGCCATCGCGCCATGTCCTCGGCTAAACAAAAGAACATATTTCACTACAAATCATCATATCACGTACCACTGTGCTATGTAACTGTTAAAACAAAAAAAATGGTAATTACAATATTGTTATACGAAAATAACCTTTATTTCATATCGCAACAGTATTTATATTGCATTATGTAATTATAACAAAGACAGATGTGTTTTGATACACAGATCAATATAGTATTACAAGAGGCCACAAAAAAATATTCTTGGATAAATATATTAGTGTTTTATATATGTATCAGAATCTGACGTATATAGTTCTGTTGATCGTCAGATGTCTGACGTAGTAGTGTAGAAAATATTTTATTGCGATTATTAATTTATTTAAACACCTGCATGAACTTATTATTTTATATTTTAAATTGTCATATGCGTAGATACTAGTCGTGGGAACTTCATCGTCTGTGGAACGTAGCTTATCCAGGTAGAGCAAACGAAGGAGTTCCATATCGAGTCCTGGCTGAAGCCTGAAATCATATTGAAATTTCTTTGATAATATTGATTTTTTAAAAAGCAGTGATAGCCTAACGGTTAAGAATTAAGCCTCTCACTCCGGGGGTGCTGGATTCAAATCCATGGCGTGCACCTCTTAATAAAAGTGCGTTTTAAATTTAAATATCACTTGCTAACGTTGAAGGAAACCATCGTGAGGAAACCTGCACATCTTCGAATTAAAATAATCTAAGACGTGTGAAGTCCGCCAACCCGCACTTGGCCAGCGTAGCAGATTATATCCTTAATCCTCTCAATATGAGAGGAAACCCATATTCCAGCAGTGGAATGACAAATGGGTCAATTATTCATATTATTATTATTGATTTACTGTTACTGTTACATTTCATATTGACATTTCTTTTATAATATTGCTTAAACATTTTCAGACATCGATTCGTTCAATGACCATGTGACTTTACTCACCTTGGTTGTATATTGAATTAAATTACAATAATTTGTTGGCGATTACAAAGATATTCTTTTACCGAACATATAATTGTTGTGTAACATTAAAAAACAGGTTTAAAAGAAAAGTTAATTCAGTAAAATTTGGCAAGTCACGTTAGCCGAGCGCGACTTTTCTAGGGAAGCAGTTTTCTTACTTTTCTTATCGCATATAGTAATTATATCTTACAAAATCCATTATACGTTGATTGGCACAAAATACTATTAGGCTTTAAGATTCCCTGTACGTACATATTGGAAAAACAATTTCAACGTAATTTAATCTGACTACTAAGCAAATTAAAACAAAGGTATGATGACTTTAGATAGCATCCCTTTCCATCAGGGTGGGTCGCGGCCAAATGTTATAGCCTATCATACATAAACAAAAATTACACGATGTTTATTATCGTCGTATACTTATGAAGTTAAAGTAACGTAACGAAATTTTTTTGCACCTCCCATAACATTTCTTTTTTAAAAGATTTTCGAAATGAAACTTCCTTGCTAAAGGAGTAAAAAATTTTCAAGCGTCACAAAAATTTAAAAACCGCGCGAGGTGTAGGTACTGCGTAAAAATCGTAAACGCCGTGCAGGTAGCATGACTTAAGCGTTTGATAAAATTGCAGTGGAAGGTACAAGAACACTTCGGAAATATGTGTTATTTTCTGTTACTTGATGTATTATATGCGATTCCCATATACGTTTTACACTATGACTACACAATTTATGGCATTTGTATTCACTAGTTGTCTCTATTACACCGTAGTACCTACTCTTCAACGGTTTGTACTAAATAAATAGCATGACATTCAAATACAACATAAGAGCAGAGAGACAATGCTGCTCTTATAACCTCCACAATAAGACATCAGGCGGTTCTTATTGAGCAGCCATCATCAAACATAGGCTGGCGCAGGGCATCAATAATCGCCAGAAATTGGCGGTGCGAGTCGGCTATTTCTGGCCTTATAAAATGTAAAAAAACAATGTCGTATTTTGTAAATACTTAAGTAAGATCAATTAGATTATGTTTAAAAAATCGACTTCAACATTTTACGTTTCTTTACAGCTTATTTTATCTACTATTGTAGGAGTAATTAAATTTTCAAAAAATATTTACTTATATCCGTTCTTTGCTATAACGTCCTTTAACTAATGTTACACGTATGTGTATAGGTACCTCTTAAATGTCTGTAGTAAACATTATATATACACAACTACGTGACATGTATTTTCTTGTTAACGCATTGCGTGTTGCAGTATGTGCTATTGTTTTTATTAATATTAAGGCTCACATTTTCTTATTTAACAAGATACTTTATGATATGTGCACTAACTTTAGCAATGATGTCCAGCAGATGGCGTTAATTCATAATAATTAATTTTTGCAGTACATCGAGAAATTCATAAACGAGTCTCAGCACGGCGTTATCTTATTCAGTTTTGGATCTCTTATCAAGACTGCTTCGATGCCAAAGTATAAGGAGGACATTTTCATTAATGTCCTGTCAAAGCTAAAGCAGAGGGTCATCTGGAAATATGAGGACAGTGATGAGGAGGGAACGCTGATCGGAAATGGCAATATTCTCAGAGTGAAATGGATTCCTCAGTATGAGTTATTACGTAAGTACCCAAAAAATGTTGTGACTAAACTAACGATACGTATGTACGTATGTACCTATGTTATAAAGGTGACTATAATGGACACACAAAATATACTTCAAGGGCAAACTAATCGAACCCATCTTCACTAAACAAACCAATTTGGAGCACATACAATTTTCGTTTATTAACTCGCCGTCCACATATCATGTGACACTAAGTGTAACATTGTTAGAATGATATGTACATATACATTAAACACATATATAGATACATGGACAATACAAACCAAAATTGTAAACAAAGATTATACCAATTATTAAAAATAAATACAGATAACAAATACTTTTAAAATTCAATCATTCCAACCTTTGAAGCGTAATTAATAAACAGTAACAAAAAATGCAGAAAACCTAACATCACACCTGTAATCCTCGAAGGGGTAAGCAGAGGAGTGTAGTACACCCCCACGTTTCACCAGATATATCTAAGTACCATGGAATAGGTGGTGAGCCTATTGATATACACCGGGCACAATTTCTGACTCCCGAGTCACTAATAGAAATTTTAAAATAGAAAAATTCAATAGCACCCGATCCGGGATTTGGACCCAGTACGTACTTACCTCCCGATCGGCAGTCGCGCTTGCAACCACTCGACCAATGAGACAGTCGTCGCAAAAATACAAAGAATCAGTATTAAATTTTATGCTTTAAAAGTAATTGTACGTAAACGTAATTAATTAAGCTTCACACGTGGATGTGTGACATACTGGCAACAGAGACTTATTGGTATTCTAGACATAAACGAAAACACAAATACATACAAAGAACAGTAACGTAAAAGACTTATCTAAATAGCAGCAAGCAAAAACCTAACACAGAATGATATATACAGAATTACAATACTTTGAATCATTTGTCGATGTGCCTACCCAACATTTATTCCAAGCGAATTAATTTTCTACTTTCAATCAAATACTCATCGTATTTCTAAAGTTCTACGCAAATGGTCATTATTGTTTACCCGTTTATCGTATTACTGCTTTATACAAATCTGCTTTTGAAATGAGAAAGATAAGATAAGGTTATAGGCTGACACGCTAACCATGTGTTGGTTAGCAGACTTCATTCCAAATACAACTATCAATTTTAAGCTAAAGTTATTATAGTATGTGATTTTGACCATTCGTCCATAAGGCTCACAGCGCTCTATCGAACATAATGAACCCTAAGAAGTAAGACGCATATGTCTTACCTCATTCACGCTTCTGGTAAGAATTATTGCGTAAAACATTTTCCTCGTGTCCCGGTACGATTTCTACAGAAGAATAAAAATCCGCACGACTATTCCGTCCAGGTACATTATACTTTGACGATATCTTAATGCATATAATTCAGGTTGTAAGAAATCGCATTTCCGATTGAGCGTCACGATCCGAATGAACTGAATTGTAAAATAATGATACGCATACAAGTATTTGCGTCATATAAGCAGTGTTATTATTATTATGTGAGATGATGTCTTGTTGTATCTTGTTCTATATTTATAAAAAACGTGAATGTTTTCTTAGATAGAAATTGCACCAATGTTTTGTTTCACATTTTTTTTTTCTAAGTGTCATTCGCTGTTGGGCCTAGTGGCCTCTACAGCTCCATCGGGTTTTAGTGGCGAGCCAGAGCGGCTCCGCCTGATTGTTTCACATTGTAATGGCTCTTGAAAATGACCCGATTTATTTAAACGAAGCGATGAAATTAACTAAAGAATAGATAACTTATAATGCCTTATCACTTTTCCATCTGTATTTTATTAACTTCCCGCTTTAACAATCAATAATTCCCAAAACGGGGAGAAGTTACTGGTTTCATCTCAATAGATATTCCTAAAATTTCCGAAGATTTTTTTTAAATATACATATCTGTTTATATATTAGTCAAAACGATTTTTTAAATAAATTATTTTTCGGGTTTAAAACTACATCAAATGCCACAAATCTAGCGACGCGTTCAATATACATATATCGTGTGTCAATAAATTAACTAAAAAAAGTTTTTTCAAACCATCTATACATTCCAATTGAGAATGTTTTCATTGATGACTTCGTAATCGAAAACTACGTCGAATACCGAAGAAAATAAAATATATGAAGCCAAAAAAATCATATACGATACGAACAAATACAGTAGAATGTCATATTATTATGTTGAGAGTGAATGTTCACTGATTGTAGCTCATTTGCAAGTCGCGTCTATCGTAAACCGCAAAAACGTATTAGCCAGTTGATGCAGCGCAAAAACCACTTCTTATCGTAACAGTTACTGCTATTATGACCATGAGTCAGCGGAAAAGGCAAGAAAAGATGTGGCGTGGAATCTCTGTGATGATTTGACAAATTTTAGCGTTGTAAACATTGAAAACAAACAACTGCAAAGTTTTACTTACTTTGTAGAGTGGCATAAAATAAAAGTAATGGTTATCTATAGTTTACACGTAGGTAACTCATATGATGTATTGAATTAGTTAGGATGATGTAACGAATTTTTGCATTGAATTATTAAAAATGAATGAGTTCAAAGTAATATGTAAAGTGTGTCCATAGAATGTCTCGAAATCACGACAGTGTAAAGTCTACTTTAGTTCAGCTTATTGTTAGACTGCCCCTAAGAGAGCTGACACGAAGATATAACAATAATGAACAGCTATGTATAATTATAGAGTTAAGTATTTTTTATACTAGGTATCTATTCGCCCGTGCAGCCTTATCGTGCAGATAGTAGGTATAGAGTTTAACGTACTTAAAATATTTTCGTTTAATTTTTAAGGCTTTACGTTAAGTAAGTACTTATTGAATAACATAAGTCTTTTAAAATAAGTACCACAAAAAGTAAAACAATTTTCAATATTCACTAGTTGATGGATACAAAAACATAATTTATCATTTTGCTTATTCTATAATTGATTCAGTGGTTACCAACTCTAATTGCTGAAGATATGCAGACGTTGTGAATTGGACAGTGGAAATTTACTTACGTCGTTTCGACTTACGTCGCGTATTTCGCGAACCTAACGCCTAACGTGCCGTAAGTCCGAGGACTGCCTGTATACAAGAATGTTTTTAGGAATGTGTATGTATGTATATGTTACGTTCTCTTCATAGAACAGGCGCAGCCTAGTTTTAGACTAGATGGCCGTAGGACTATATGTTACTATTATTAATATATAAAAATTACCAGGTGAAGATACTTTGTATGAAACCGAAGTGACAAAATTTATTTTATATAAACCAAAGACATCATTTGTATTGAATGTATTGCAAAAATGTCCTAACGCCCGCCATAATATAATGGCCATACGAATTTTAACGGTACGATTCGCTCGAACGCTTCCTAACGAGAAATGAATTCTTTGATTCTCGTTTAGTTATTATTGATTAAAGGTAATTTTTAATCAATTTTAATGTTTAAAATGAAAGCAGCAGACATTTTATATCACACATAAGTAGTAGTCATGTAATAAATTCCAAATTCTAATACCTACCTTTATTCTTCAAAAGGGATTTATGTAGGGTAAACTGGCTTAAGTCGTACTTGCGCCTAACTTGTATCTTGCTTAGATTTCGGCTTTGGTAACAGTACCAGCGTCTCTAGTGGCAATATATTATGTTAATAACAGTCGACTATAATCGACTTCTCCCGACAAAAATATTGAAAAAGTAAGTTTATTGCTACTTAAATTTACTTTATTTTACTTTACTTACTTACTCAAACGCAGTGCATGTGAAGTATGGGTACATGAAAGGACTAAAAATTAAAAATATAAGTAATTGTCTAAACTCAACTTCGAAGTTAGACGAAATTAAAAAAAAAGATATTTCAATAATGATTATGGAAAAAGTAGATATCACTTTATTCTTCTATGAAATAGTAATAGTCAACATATATTTTCTTAGAAACTTGTTCCGGTTCAGACATAGGTATACAGTATAATTACCTACCTACAAATGCATTTATATACTCAGCATTTTACCGCTAGCCAGGATCGACTGGGACACAACACCAGTAGCCCTTAGACCATAGCTATTTGCTCTTTATAATTCCCAGTTTTTAGTTTATTCTGAAAAAAACAGTAGAAAATAACTAAGTAGTGAAGATTTGATGTTGACTAGCTCATATAACCAATCCCACATCATCACGTCCGTCAACCCAACGTCAAACGGAATGTTGGTTCTTTTTACGACCGGCCAAAGACGTAAAGCTTACTTCCAGACTTGAGTTTTAACGTGTTGTTTCAGAGGTTCAGATAAATATACGGTCGATGTTTGTTTCAGAGCATAAACAAGTGATCGCGTTTCTTGCACACGGTGGCCTGCTCGGCATGACGGAAGCTGTGTCTGCTGGCAAACCCATGCTCGCGGTGCCTTTCTTCGGCGATCAGCCCACAAACGCGGCAGCAGCAGCTGTGGCGGGTCTCGCCAAGGTCATCTCGTACTTTGAGATCTCGGAAAAGGCGCTGGAAGAAGGTATTCAGGGAGTGCTCAGTGCTGAGTAAGTTTCCAAATGTTTTAATATGTTAGAACTTTTAATAACCCTGGTTCTCATCATCTCTGTTATTGTTTCCTCTTTATGTACTTCCTTGCTTGTAAACAAACGTTCTTACGTGTGTAATTAATCAGAGTAGATAAAGGTATCATAACGGTTAAAGACGGTTGACATAGATCATTTAAACTATCGTAAGACTGTCAGTCCAATTCGATATGATTGCCAGTGTGCGTTGCACTAGTGCCAAGCGATTCGGCAACTGGACGAAAATAGTAAATCGAATATAATGTGGATGTACGAGGAAAATGCGTACGGTCAAGAACAGGGGATTAGCACCATGATGTTGAAGGGTTGACGGCGATTGTGCAATGCAACTGCTGTTAAATGTATTTTAGAACGAAAATATGTAAAGACAAGATAAATTCCGCTTCCACCTTCTACTTTTTATCTTCACTCGATAATGCAAAACAGAAATTCACTGTAATTTCTACCTACATTCTTCTACCTTGATAAAGACTGATTATAATAAATGAATTTTAGTAATATGAAAATCATTGGCCAGTTTATTGTAAGACAATTAATTAAAAATTAAATTGTCTGTGTTTGTTTTAAATCGATATCTGTCTGCAGTTCATGAAATATGATACGTATGTATTTATTTCATTAATTATGCCAGTCATCACAGCAACTGTTCTGTTTGACCAGAGCCAGGAATGTTCTATCACTTCCGCTTTATCTTGCTCATGACGAGGTCGCAGTCCGTCATGATACAGCATTTACTGAAAGTAAATTTTCATTAATTATCATGGGTCGTTTATTTCACTATTGAGCAACCTACATATCAGCCGATATCCGAGTAACTAAGGTTTTGAATAATATGTTAAACTGTAGCATCATCCAACTTACATACTCTGCCACGTAGAAAATCTATAAACCGTTTGAAACGTTTTTATGCCTAATTTTTTTTTTATTTATTTGTCCTCTATAGTGTACCAACAAATATTATTCACAAGTATTGTTACCACAAAGGGTAGACTTAATGCTAAGTGGTATTTTTTATCAGTCAACTCAGGCGACGATGAGAAGTCGGGGTAGGTACGTAATTATCTTAATTTTAACACCTGTGTATTACAAATCTATAGATATAAATAAACCTATATAAATTGTTGCTAGTAGTAACCAATTAGTTCTGTAGTAGTAATGTTAATTTATTTACATGTTTTATATTAAATTGCGTAAGTTTCAGCAACTAAGGTTTCCACCGGTTTTTTGTTACCTGAAACATGTTTATTTTTTCGCTCGTTTGTTTTGTTACGTAAAAATATTATTATTATTTCGATGGTACGCGCTATTGTAAATACAATGTGGCTTAAATAACAATCGCATGTCGCTAATGACCAAGTCAAGCGAGTGAATAATTGCACATTTAACGGAAACGTATTATATTGTGATAGTTTTAACACTTCTGATAGGGTAGTGTATATTAATTATATATTCATGACTCATGTAGGTATTGGATTATTTCTGATAATTTCCGCATTACTACTTACATTAGTGTCATTATTTGACAGATATGTAGTCACTAGTTGACAATTTATGTCAATTTAGAGTTGTGTACAGAACGACAAATACATATAAACCTACCATTTGACATCTATATTTCAAAGTTATTTATGTCAGAAAATAAGATTTTTGTTGATCCATCTTTTAGTTATTTCACTCTGAATTTTAAATATTTGTTGAAGACAGTTCATCAATATCAATCATTTTATCTTTTATATATATATTGTTAGAAACCTTGATAGGAACCTAATAATTATTGAATTAAGAACAGTTAGCAAATCTGCACTTCAATGAT
>DWMF01002147.1:0-10442 GCA_018244815.1 Parelbella polyzona | reverse complement strand
TTTTTGTAAATAAACGACTTTCTTATGTGTACAATTTGCAATAATCCGAAAGAACAGTGTATAGAAAAATTCTAGGCAACTACGCTAAATTACATATTTAACAAATTTATTAAATTATTAAATTAAAATTTAAAAGGTAGTCTATAGTAATATAAATATAACACACACTATACTCTACGTTTCGCATCTTAACAGTGCAAACATGAGCCTTGAATGGAACGTAATATCATTTGCTAACTAAACTCTCTTGTCTAATTCAGTCTCGCCGAAAACTATAGCCCACCAATCGTTAGTTTTAGGTCTTTGACTGACATTTATCCCATGTCCAGTAACAACAGTTTCTACTGACAATTCCTTGCTGAAAAACTCTGAAGTGGCAGCAGTTTTTAATTTTTTAATCCGCATTTATATTTATTTACACCATAAAACGCTCTGATTGGTATAAAACCCAATCGCTTACAGTGTATGAATTTTTGTATATATAGGAGCTTATATATACAGGTACATTAAAAATAACTGCAAACGGAATAGAAGATAAATTCCATCGAGTCATATAACGGAGGAAACAAGCACTTACCTCAAAGAAAATACTTAGGAGCGCTTTATTGAGGTCAAGGGGGAAGAACTAATTTATTAAATAAGAATGAAATACAATGGATAAATCGTAAATACGTTGGCGGGAAAGAATAAGTGCGATGCGAAGTAAATCTATTATTGTTAAACGAATCACTCACTGTAAGTAAGTCAGAGTAATGAAGAGCATTAAGAGCTTAGCTTAGCCACAAGAACGTATAAGTAGTTAATTTAACAAAGAGAATATGTAGATTACGTAAATATAGGTTGAACGTCTCATGCAGGTAAAGTAAAGTACGAATTAGATGAAACCTCAGCCAATTAGTGCTCAATGAGTCGCTAATTGTAGGTAGGCAGCGTTCAGCGCACCGAACAGGCTTAAGGACATTAGCGTGGCCGCTGAATGGGTTTTATAATTAATTAAACAAAGCTTTTACCGTTCTATACGGAACAAAAAAATCTTTAAACGTATATCTATTGAACAGCGTATTACCTGTAGGTACTATTCCTATGTATTTTTCCATGTCGAATACTGCGTGTTAGAATCTAAACTTTAAATTTAGAACGTCGATCTAAATGCTAATACCCGGTAGAGTAGTCTTCGAAAACTTATAAGTAAATGTTACGTTACTTTACAAATCGGGTCTACGATTTGGCAGTGTTTACAGATGCGGACATTTCCATTCCTGCGACAGCAATATAAAGATGATCGGTCGACATGTCGCCTCATGTATAATGTGCATACAAATTTGAGCGGGTGCCGGGCTCGGGTGGGCACTGACGATTCGACTAGCTTCTTATGATAAGAGCAAGGAGAAAGAGGGTAGGTACACGAGACGTGTGTCCGCCCAGTGTCGCGACACCCCCCCTACTCTCCCCCACTTTACACGTGTAAGTGTACGCCGACGCTTGCTTGCCACGCTCTACTACCAGCCACTACGAATTCTATGTCGTTCAGAGTTTGTTCCGCTCTATATTTACATGAAACGAGAGAGATTTTTGTATTCGATGTCGAAGTACCCCCGCTTCCGTTTTGCACAGTAACAAGGCGTATTCTTTAAGACATCCGCACTTTCGAAGCGAGTTTCGGTTCAGTGTTTTATGTTGGTTTTGTAGCGAACTTAATTCGTTCCTACCAGAAAATTATGGATGTCATTTTGAATACGTTCTGGCATGTGTTGGATATTTGTGTAGAATGTATCTTTTGGCATTTGTATTAGCATTGTGGTAATGAGCTAGGGTAGTACAGAAGGCTTTTAAAAAATTGACTTTTAAGTCACTTTATAAGATTTTTCAGGATTAGTACCCCAAGGATGCCTTTAACTATATCTTGTTTAGAAAGTATTTTAAACCTATGACAAGTAAAAGTCGTAGCGACAAAAACAGATGAAAGTGGTAAACACAACCAGATATGCGAAACTATTTAGATACCTACAATGGTACTGAAAGCTTTCATCTAATACACTTGGAGCCTAAGCTGACAACAAAGGCTGTACTGTCTGCTATTAGTTAGTACCTACTAAATAGAAACAGTTTATTTCATAATGAACTCGTCTGCTGCGTCTCGACAAGCCCTCGACAAATAAATCCGGTTGGGGTTATTTAATACGAAGGTAATAATAACGCTTTTAGTATCTACATTGAATTCCGCGATGCCTACACGAGTGTTTATATTAACATACAAAGTTTAGACGGGCCCTTGGAAAGGAACCACCCTTTTAGGGGTGGTGTTATTAGTATAAGCAAAAGACATAAACCCCCCACCACCACCCGGGTAGACGCGCTGTGCATACAATGGTGTTTGTTAGTGTAGCCACGATTACGGCATTTGATAGGACGCTTGCTAGTTACGAAACTCGTTTTAACGCATTTAATGATATTGAAATTATAAACGAGTGTAAGTCCACCTGCTGCGTTGCGATAGTCGCATGGCGATATGCGGTCTAGCTGGAAACAATGATCTCCTTCCTGCGATGGTGTTGAAGCTGCTAAAATGACAGACAGCTGGAACTAATTAAAATAGATGTATAATTAAAATAAATCTAAGCAAGTAATAATTCAAAAACAATTAATCGATGGTTCCAATAGGCTCTAGGAAATATGTTCACCACCTATTCCATAGCGATGAAACGTGGAACTGTATTACACTTACGTAACGTTGCTTAGTAAATCTAATTCCAAAAAGCTTTGAAAACCGGTACGGAAAGTCTCGGATTGCTCACAGACTGTTATCCCGTGTTCGCTACACCAATGGTGCCACTAGTGTTGGCATTGATTTTGAGTTAAATATCACCCCTTCGTCTACCGTGCATTGTACATCGAACTTGTTCAAACATAGTGACATGAATTATTGTTACTGGTTCTTTTATATCTCGCATTGTCGTCATTAATCAGTAACAGAATATGCGTTTAATGGGCGCTTGTTCGTCTGCCATTAATGCGACTACAGCGCTGTTTGCGGCACATTGCAGTTGTTGTTGTAATATTGAATATTTACAAACAATGTTAACGAACAGCCGTTTTCAACGGAGTGGCCGATCCGTAGATCTATCGAAGTACAGTTATAAAGAAAATATGTACAACACACATGTTGATATGTTATGTACACGCAGCCAGATAATAAGTTATGTGAAACTGTGGGTTTTATGATAGTATGGAGAAAAATTGAGTTATTTTGTCAGACCTTTTTGTTATATATAGGTAACTTTTCATGGATGTTATTTTCATGTAACATGTTTACCAATGACTTTCATTATATAAACTACTAATTAAAATACGATGGATGATATCAGCGTGTTTCATTTGAAATACATATTAAATATTATACTTCCATTAAAAAAAAAACATTTAAATGGGTAGATATTAATTTTTAATGATTTCGGTAAATACGCCGCCATCTTGATTTTCTAGCAAAAACCGCGCGAATCATGAAAATATGTACAAAAACAAACATTCTTACAACAGTCTGTTAATTTTTATTTTCGTCAGGAGAAACGATTACGTAGATAATTAACAAAAAAAAAATACAATTGTATGAAATTGGAGATAATTGCAACAAACGTAAAGTTTAAAGCAAACAATAATAATTGCCAAATAAACGATTTCACTAATAAACGAAGATGTTATCTGTGTATAATATGTGAATACTGAACGAAAATATTAACTACCTATTTACCAAACGTTTTAAAAATATTTAAATTAATATAATTGTGGTAATAAATATATATAATTAAATTGAGTTGAGCTTAATCATCTATTCAGGTTTAACATTGCAACACTTGGCGGGAAATTTAATACAATAATAATAGGTATTCTTATAATTTTATTAATTAATGTGTCTAGTTATTTCAATACTTCCATATTATGTAACCTAATTTTATATTATCTGAATTTTTGTAAAGTAAATAGCAATCAAGCGGACAGCACATGGTAGTAATAATATCTAATAATAGTAATACGGGTAGCTGCGATACACCTTCACTAGGACTGAAGGAATAAGCTCGGTGTTAATGTCATCTATTTCATTACTGTTAGTTATTAAAGAGTATTAATCTTCTTAATAATGCTCATATTTAAAACGTATCCAATAGGCTTTAGAATAGTAATATAGCATAGTACGGTATATTATCCTTTTCAATGGTTTATTAACATGTCGTACAGGAGTGTGCCTTATGCACCTGTAACTGACACGCTTACCTACCCAGTTGTAGATATTAGGATTTAAGTTAGCTATAAGATGGCGTTTATAAGGTGGGGAACTGAGGCAACCGACATAGCTCAAAGAATTAGCACGTTGAAGTGGCAGTGGGCTGGTCATATAATTATGTCGAAGAACCGACGGCCGTTGGGGCAGAGTTCTCGAGTAGATACCACGAAATGGCTGACGTATAACTGTGGGTCGCCCTCCGACCCGTTGGACCGAGGACCTTAAAAAGGCTGGTGATAGCGGCTGGATGAGATCTGCGGAGGGTCGGGTGTTGTGGCACACCTTGGGAAATGCGTATGTCCAGCATTGGAACGGTAAAGGCTGATGTGATGATGATAAGATTGTGCTTTATGCTCTTGGTGCGTCAATAAAAAAGTAAAAGCTGCCATGATTTAGTACAAATCAAAAAAAAAAAAAATTTTTAATAAAATTTATATTATACATAATATCATTAATAGTTTTATTTTCAATTAAATTCAATCATACATACTAACGAATAATTAAATTGTTTTCTTTGGATACATTTCTTAGGCTATATTGAAATTTATAATAGCAATAATCGACTTACTGCTTTAAATATATTAAAGTAAATAGTTAATAAAGTAGTATGAAATTAAATATTGAAATAAAAATGTTTCAAACAGCATAGGAAAGTACGATCCTTTATGTTTTATAGTTATAGTCGTGATCGCTCAGTAACTCAATGTAAGACATTGTGAATAAAGGTAGGGTATTTCTATAACTATATATATATATGTATACCTTTACCTACCATAAGCACATATTATATAAATATATTTTTAAGAAATGAACCATAACAGTACAAGCAATTTGCTATACAAGATATTTAATAGACTCATAGACACATTATTGTTTATGCAGTTATAACAAATTATAATTTGTGAGCGAAACTGTACGTCAAAGACGCTGCAAAATACTCAACATATAAATAAAGAGAATTCCATTTCAAGAAGCATCAGCACATCCGGTGCGCTCCACGCTAATAGTATTAATATACGATTGAAAATTACCTGCTTTGAAGTCTGTTTGTCAATAGGGGTAATCTGTAAACAGAAACTGTTAAAATCCGCTCTTTGACGGCGATCTGGACGAGTTTGTTCAGGTGTACCTATATTCAATAACAAAGTGCCGTAAAAGTGTACGCACCTTTTAATAACAGTAGGTACCGCATTCTGCAATTTATTTTTCTTCACGCTTATGTAAATCTCCGATCGCCTTCAATGCGCTGTCAAACGACGTTAGGCACAAATTACTCCAAAATGTTATAACACGTTACATACTTCGCTGCATTGAAGGGGTTTGACAAATGTTATTGATCATAATAGGGTACTTCCTTTCGTAAACGGTGGTTATAATAATGCCTCGTGGCTTCAGACACTACTCAATGGAATTGCTAACAGATGCGGAATAATTATCTTGAGGACATCTCCAGGTACTTATGATTTTTCATTTATTTTTCGCACGGAATAGAACCTTTCGTTCTATACTCAGTCACAATAAACCCATCAAAATGGACAATAATCTGTTTAATTTTGGGAGATTTTAAAAAAAGAACAGCAGTACACTCGCGTTTTTAATACATTTTCTATCTAGGAGTCTTTTATATTTATAAGTGAACGTCATACATAACAAGAATGCTTAATTTGTTTTCCAAAATGATTCTGTTTGAAACAAAAAAAAAATCTACGCATGTTCTTAGTTTACCCGCTAACGACCGCGACCTAAAAAAATAATAAATTCTCACACGTAAAAACGCACATACTTAACGAAGCACGGAAAGCCGAAATGCAAAATCCCACAGGCTTACTAAGTCAACTCCGGCTGAAAAAAAAACACAATATGTTCACAGCGCTTTGTCCTTTTATTCATATTTAATCTGTGGAGCCTACAAAAAACAATGATTTCACGGTACAGTATTAACGCATGTAGGCATAACAGAGCGAACCAACCCAAAGTAAACATAAGACCATATATTAAAATGTTGTCAATCGTATTTACAGTCGTTTTACTTTCTGTTTATCTTATAAATCTATTGTGTGCGAGGCGGTTGAAATTATGGGATTTTGTGTCAATATTGACGCGAAGCGGGTTTGTCGGCCGTTGCATTTAACACGTCCCACCGAAGACCGGTCGAGATAAAATGCAGTTCAAGAGACATCGCTTGGCCGTTAATAGATGGCGCTGGGTATAGTCATTCGGCATTTTATTTGAAACTTCAGTGGCGGTTTCGGCGTGTCTCGTTAATTAAAACGGTTTTAAATTTTGATGATGTCATAAACATGTAATGAAAAAGTTAGTTTTAATATTATAATCAACGTTTCCTCAGTTATAAAATTTAAATAGTTTACACGTTTCTAACAAGTTTGTAATAATGTAAGTTTTAGGTTAGCTTGTATGAAACAAAAGTGACGTAGGTAGTTAGTTAGATCGACGCTTAAAAGTTAATTCTTTTATAAAGCAATTATTGCGTAGTGTGTAGATATACCTAACGTTATCAATCAAAGTAAAATAAACTGTTAGTAAGCGGTAGACATGTACCTATTTCAAAAGATTAATACGATTGTATCTGTAAAAATAAAATATGTATATGGGATTTTGTACGAGATAAATGATACAAAACAAGATTTGTGCGGTAATTGTATAAATAGAGCTTTTAGCTGTAGAGTAAAAGCAATTAAATATTTTCATGTTTATTTGGACGACGAATCTATACTGAAAATTGTCCATTTAACACTGATAGAGCGAAAATAGATTGTATGAGACAGTACATCGATAGCTTTATAGGCGTTTAAAAATAAAACGCCCATTGGATACGTAGAACTGTTTCAGAATTTGTAGAACCATTTCGGAACTCAATTCCAGTTTTTCAATTGCCATGGCTAAATTCAGCCGATTTGCATTTTAAAATCGGAAAACAATTTTGGAATCTTTGGTTCCCAAAATCTTTTTGAGCCCTCCATGCGAAAATCTACGTTAAAATGCTATGCGAATTCGTATAAAGATGATAATGTTACTGATAGTGACGTTAAAAGTATTTAGTTTTATAATTGAGATGAAGACGTATGATACTGTCCGTTAGATACAGACAGACGTGCAGTACCTGCGTGACCTTGTTGATTAAATAAAGGACATTCAAATAAATTTTACAGCTGTCATTGATGTCATACTGACAGACTGACTTTTTATATTAACATCAGACTGGACATCAGGTAGACGCTTTAACCATATTCGTTTAGAACTAGGTCCTCTTCATCCAGTATGACTAAAAGTAGTTCAGTAGTAAAACAACTAGCTGATTTACGTCATGTGAGTGACGTAGAAAGATAGTCTTTGTCATATCAGAGCCGTGACACATTGTACTTACATCTTTATTTCATTAGTATTGTCTTACACTGTCTACTTTCTTGTCTTATGTTCTTATAGCAATTATTGTCTTTTAATATATTTTATTTTATTTATTCACAAAATCGACAGCTTTTAACGAATACGTAAATACATTTTACCATACGAAAACTGTGAGGCACAAGATATTGTAGTTAACATATAATAGTTAGGGACAGTCACAATGAATCACGAACTTGAGTATTTCCAGGTGAAACAACATAACAATAAAAATGTGGTATCTCTTCAGCACTGAAATATCATACTTTGTATTTCATTTAGTTACATTCTTCAATCATTGTCAGCCTGCCTGAAGTAGCCTTTTGGAGTAGGTAGGTATGTTCTGGTAAGTCTAGTCTAGATTATGGAAAAAACCGCGATAAGAATTAGATACTAAGGCGTATTCAAGCGCATTATGAATACATAATGAATTAACTCCCAAATGCATATTGTGGCTAAAGTGCGCAATTATTTCTGTTTTTTTTTTTTAATTTGTACAGTTTGTCAACATGGATCCGAATATTCATAAGTTTCCGAACGAAACTTTCATCGACAAAGGACTTATTAAAAATATCTATTATATCAGTATTTTGTTATTGTTAATAGGAAAATTTAGGAAATCCTATAAAGTACAAGAATTCTAAAACTACATACATTGAATGGTCAGTGGGTTTAAGAGAAAATGAAAAATAACGAATAGCCGTTCGTTCATAACAAAGTGTACCAACTGAATGAACTGTACACATTCCCGGTACATTTCCCGGCGGTACTGGTATTTTTAATAATGAATTTTCTATTAAAGCTACATAGGAATTTTTGAAATTCTACTAGACTGGACGACTGAGAAATAATAACGCATTACAATTGGCTAGTTTTGTTGCGTCCAAGACAATAACTTTAGACACATTACAATTTCTGTAGCGGTTTCTAAAAGAGTAACATTTTCGTAGTTTTGATGGCTTACTATATACATACATGAACGATAATTGCATATATCACATATGTTCATTTAAAGAAATATTTTTTGAACCTTAACTACTCAGGCATTTTTATATTAAAGATACGAAGTTTTCTAATTTACAACATAAGAAAACATGTATTGAAGTAATAATAATTGTTTGGGAACTTTTAAAGAACTTTTTTACTAGTATTTGTTAAACCTAAAAATTTGTAGTTACGATAAATATTAGCTACGTTCGTCCAAATAAATGTGTTTTAGCCCTTAACGTCTAGTAAGAGCTACGACTTTGTATAATAAACTAAGTCTTACAATTTCCGAAAATAACACACATTTCGAACGAAATATTTTTTTAAATACTTTGGTATTAAGTTAGATTGAATAAATTTATGTATACCTACTTATTAAACGTAACATCATGCCTATGATCGGGGATCATAGAAGGTAGGCAGACGAGTCTACACTCCCACGATTCAGCAGTTACGCTTACACCCCATGGAATAGGTGATGAGCCATTGCCATTTGCCATACATCGACCATAGTTCCAGACTCCGAGTCACTACTAGAAATTCTAAATGAGAAAAATATAATTGTACCCGAACCATGATTTGAACCCAGGACCTCCCGATTGGCAGTCGCGCTTGCAACCACTCGACCAGCGAGACAGTTAATTTACACTTATTAAATCGCCAAATTTATACAGCGTTAAATACAAAACAATAACAAGTAATGGCAAAAATTACCAACTTTTCATTACGAATGAATTTCAAGGGGATTAGGTAAAATGTTCTATAGGTATCCTAAATTCAATCAAGCTTTTTCCACAAAGGAAATAACAGTAGAGAGGCACTTTCCAAGCCATTAAATGATTCGTATTGATAGACAATACGTTACCTATATTTGGCTCCGTGCCATCTCGCTAGGGCTTAGGTCACCACCACGAGTCATATGAAACTTTCCAAATGATAGTCGTATACCTAGACTAAAATTAACCTCTAGCGGTGTACAGTGCTAAGAAAGCTCTATTTCGGTATGCCTTTTCGGCGTCTATTTTAAAAATTATTTTCTCTACTTTTTGATGTAACAATAAGTCAATACTAGCCTTTTAATCTCACCTAACACGCGAACATGTCCTAAAAAACTTTTTTTTATATATATAACTATATTAATTTCTAAGACGACGACCACAAAATTTTCAGTCGCCTTCTGTACTTTTAAGTATATAGGTACCAGTCTTCGTAAAATCATAAATTTGCTCACGGCGATATTTAATATCTACTGTTATCATAATCAAGTCGAATAGTCATCGGCTCTCTCTTCAGAATTGCTTACTTAATCAAATTATTTAGAGTAAAACCTGTTTACCGGCCGGCTGTGCAACGTCGTTTAAATATAACAATAGTAACGACTGTTTTCTGTCTCTAATTAATTATAATAATCAGAATTATACATTACTGCGTACGTTTCATGCGTTCAGCGAGATGGCAGATACAGTTAGGTTACCTAATTATACGCCAGCACAATGTTAAGTAGCCATGGTATCTTGAATATCACTGTGGAATTTGGTTATTAAAAACAAGATAACATTTATTCTAATTACAGCCATATTTATGAATAAGGAGCGTACGATAAGACTGTAGATGGTTTTTCTGACATACTTACAATGTGTGAAACATTGGATACAAGTAAGTAGCGCTGGGCTTTTTATGTTAATGAAATGGCGAACGGACGTTAAATGTACCTTTGTTTGATGGTAACTTTACTGCATAAGTGTGTTTACTTTTTGGTAGAAATAAAGAATAT
>DWMF01002146.1:0-10443 GCA_018244815.1 Parelbella polyzona | reverse complement strand
CACATCCTTAATTGCGAACATTTTAAATTAAAGTTATATTCACACGACAGAATTTTTCTTCTTAGAATTTCGTTTGGTATAATCTATGATGATATCTAATAAAGATAAATAATAAGATCGATATCCAAAACCAAAATTAATAGAGCGTTGCAGAATTTTGTACATTTAAATCAGATTATTTATCTATTGTTCTTTAAATTAAAGCATTCTTAATGTCATTAAGCAATTTTAATTGAAGTGACTGTACATTCGTTTAAATATGGGTTAGTTTTGACATCAGTTTTTATCGATAGAATCTAATAATAGATGATAAAACCGCTTTTGATTTTATACTTTTCAATTTCCACAGATGCATGCTACATCAGAGCCGTTGAGTCAATTAAGTTATATTTTTAAGCATGATACAAAAAACGAAATAAGTTTAGCGTATCCCTTACAGAGTCCCTTCAAACCCTTCTGGTCCGGAGCTGCGCGAGCGCAGGCGCCGGCGTGCTCGATTGAGCCTCGCTAACAACGCAGAACTAATTCACCGACATCACTGAGGCACCGCCTTGCATTCACCCAGCAAAAGTATATTTTTATCGCCATAGGGTTACAAAATTTTAAATCTATAATTTACCTGAGTCCGGGTCACGATTATGGCAGCAATCCGCTCTATTCACTCGACTGATTCTCACAGAAGCAATAGCTAATACATCATTTGACTCGCCTAAAATAACACAACGATGAACCTAAATAATATATTTTTACTATTTTTAAAATAGGTATTTTATCACCAGTATGTGGTGTAACTTAAATTTTAAAGATTGTTAATAATATGTAAAGCATATTTGTTACGCTGTAACTAAATATACTAATAAATTTATCTCGTTATACATTACATCCCTTATTCTAAGAACATCAAATGTAAAATATCTGTATGATTACAAGCGTGTCATGCTTATCCTACATTCATCATTCGCAAACTAGTTTCGGAGACTTCTGAATCCTTTTATGATCTTTTTGACCAAAAAAGCGTATATCTACATGTTGGCATCAAAAATATCGGCACGTTAATGCGAGATTTAAAAAGCAGCTGCTTATATACATACTCGTATATACACGTGTTAAAGAAATAAAAAATGCAGTAATATCAGACCAAGTGATTCGAGAAGTAACAACCGCGGTGTTATAAGGAGTGATTCTCGGTAGCGGTCTGTGTGGCGGCCACCGGTGGAGGTCGCGGACGAGCGGCACGGGGCTGTTCGCCGCCACGCCACATTTCGCCCCTCTCCAAGCGACGCGCTCTAATTACGAATGTCGACACGTTTCGAATGAGACCGCCTCGCTAAATACCGAGAATGTTTTCTTTTGCCGTTTTTAGGGAGATGTTCACTAATTTCTCGATTTCTGCATCCGAGGTGCAGAAGGAAATGCCTTATATGCCTTCTGCCTAATTTCACGTTATATTTATTGCTTCTGTGGTAAAGTTTTACTTGAATTAATTATGGTATTTAGTTTCAATCTTGGTGGTGACATAGTTTTATGGTGACACCAAAAGAGATTTATCCTATAAACTTTACTACTATATGAAATTGGTTACACAATGTCCTTGTAATTACAAAGGATTTATTGAAAATTTGTAATTTATTTCACAGTGAAAAACAACTGTATTTCTCCTATCACCCTGACACACGGATTGAGTTACACAGGGATGGTAAAGATAAGCACCGATAAAGGCAAAAATTTACACAATAACCAACTCACAAGTGCCCGTTTGGATATTTGGTTCATTATATTAAGCTGACCAGTGGAAGGTTAAGAGGATTGTATATAGTCATCACAACCTCATGACATCATCGTCATCATGACACCTCGTGATAATCGGTCAAAGCAATTGGCTGTACCTCGGGTTACTCTCTTACTCTTAAATCTGGCCCAGCACTTAAATGTTGACAACTTTTCGCAATAAAAAGAGCCAATATTGCCAATAGAAATGACCGTGCATAAACTAAAAGCATTAACTCAGCGGGATTTCTTATGAACTTATAGCGAAGGTTAAATTAGACATAGTCATTTTACAGGGTTTAAAGTTTAAAATAAAAGATTAAGGTTATTTAACATTAAAAAGTAAGGTCAGGATAAAAATCATTATTTGGGTAGCTGTAGCATATGAACTATTGCCGTTCCTACAATCATTAACAATTACTTAATGTTCTTCTTGCAAGTTGTACATCAAATACCCTTATTGTATACATATTATAGATTTTTTTTTTCTATCTCAAAGTTGTCTGCAAGAGGTCGCTTCCCTAGTAAAAATCCACATTTTTACATATGTGTACTTGGTGTTTGCGTATTCTCGTATGCCTTTAAATAGATATATAAAAATTTGTTATTGTGGTACAAAAAAGAGCAGAAATAATGAAAAGAATAAATAACGTACTATTAATATTATTATAAATAATGCTATTGTTTTTGGAAAATATCACCACATTTTCAAATCGAACTGAATTTACAACATCACCTGTATAATATTGTCTTTATATAGTTACGGTCTACAAATAAAGAATATAAACAAAACAATACTTAAATAACACCATATTTTTGCGCTGTGTATCGCGCTAAAGAATTAAGCACAATACGTGTGATACTGACTAAACGTACGCAAACACACCACTAGCTATAAAACACGTTTCTATTAAGTATTCATCGATACCGATAATTACTATGAGATAACGAGTGTGAATGAACATTACACACATACGTGTTGCGGCACTAACTCACACGCTAAAACGTCTCAGTGACAGCTTTTCTTGTGTCATTTGCAATCGAATGATGCATGTATCAGGTATTTTTGTATCACTTGCAATCGAATGATGCATGTGTCTGGTGTTTTTGTTGTAGACATATCATAATTTTACATATAACATACTTCTGATATTTAGCATTTATACATACATACATACATACATACATATCTTCACGCCAGGTCCCTTACGGGGTAGGCAGAGAGCACGGAGTGTCAAATATCCCTATCCTTACATTTAGCTTTTATGACGCGGTCTATTCGTGTTCGGTCACGCGACGATGTGATTCTGAATGATGACTGGACATCCAAAAATCATGCGTTTTTATTTGATAACATATATATTTTATAACTATTTATAAAAAGTGAGTTTATTTGTGTGACTGTTGAAAGATGCTAACACATTGCAGCATAAAAATCAGTTATCAAAGTTACCTAACAATCAATCAATCCTCGCCACCTATTCAGAAACGTAGCTCGTGAAACGTGAGAGTGAAACTCCTCTGCCTACCTCTTCAGGGATTACAGGCGTCATTTTACGTTTTTTTTTACAATCAAACTGGGCAAGTTTTGTTTTGTTATATTCAGTACTACTCCTACAACAGATATAGCGCCACGAGCAAAAAGACGTGAACCGTAACACGCAGGGCTGGTGTCATATATAAAATACGGAAAGCGTTGAGAACAAATACATAATATGTAGGTATACGTAAATATGTCACTATGTGTTAGGACTGCGTATGAGCAGAGTGAAACAATGACGCGATAGTTTGCACGTTGTTTTATTATAGTGGTGTTATAATTGTAATAGATTCATTGTTATCGTCATCAACTGCTTACCATTTTAATGTTGAAAGCCGGTGTTCTGTCAAGAATAAAAAATGTATAGCTATAGTCTATTATACCTACATATATAGTTTGCGATGTGCCAATTTTGGGTTGAGAGACTTCGAGAAAATTTAAAAACTGATGTTATTGTAAAACCACAGTTTAATTTCATTTTTTTTAAATGTTTAAAATTAAATCCTTGCTAGTATACATTTCTGATTTTTATAATAAATGACGTGTTCAGAAACTGCGATAAAATAGCCTTGAAATAGTTGTCTAATTAAAAAATGCGAGCATGTTATTATGCACATAGATACTTATATCAATATACCTACTTATATCGTTTTTAAGCGCTGATTCAGTGGGTAATTTTTATCACTTATTAACAATACCCTTAAATACCAAGTTTTATAATAAAACAATTTGATAGTGTTATCAATATACTATAATTTCGATAGCAGTATTTGAATATTTATTTAAAACAGAGTGCTCAAGTTATTCATTATGATGTGACACTTCTAATGTAGCTGTCGAGAAAACTGAATACCTACACTGAAGTAAGGGTGCAAGGACTAGTGGCCACATAAATCGCGAACATTATTTAGGCGAAAATTGACAGCGGGCTGGCTATTACACGGCGAATAAAAATAAAAGATCCACGTAATAGCGCGATCAGTTTCAATAGAGCCATTTACCGTAAGTTTTTGTTCGATAATAGGTGTATAGCATTTTTTATCGGGTAATTGGTTGCTTATTCTTAAGTTTTGTCGTGCACTGGTACGCCTGTCTAATTTATCAGATGTTTATCTATTGATTTACAACTAAGCTCCATTTGCTGCACTTCTCTATCTCCTCGATTGCTACTAACTCGTGGCCGCGGATCCGTTTGTTAGGCGAATTGGTACAGATCTAGAACTTTCCATCTTTTATTCATCAAATAACCAAACATTCAAAACGGATGTATTTAGAAACTTACATTGTACGGGTTATTGAATTACCAAAATTTAAGCAAAGCTGGTGTAAGTAGGTAAAAACGCTTACATAAATTTTGGTGTGTACCTATATGTATCAACAAAGTATGCGTCAGTTACAGTAAGAACCAGATATTACTTGGCGGAACCATCCTGGCCAATTACAAGTAATAGGACACAAACAATTTGGAAAACAACCGGAGGGCTTCAAAACATCCTTACGTTTATATATCATTTACCACACTAATCGAAGACTCAGGCCCAGCGGTGGGAATTTATGGACAACTGCCAAGTGCAAGTCGCAATCGAGCGAACAAAATAACCGAACAATTCCATTTTATATAAAGTTATTTATTGTATTTTGTTCGCATCGTTTTGTGACAATTAAGTTTGTGCCAAGTTCGCTGTCACGATATCTGGCTCTTCCGTTTCGAGGCGTCGGCTCTGTTAGTTATTTAATAGGTAGAATTCCTTAAGTGGAAAGAAGAAATTTAAACTAGGTCTCAACGCTAAATAAATGGCGGTTTCTCACGAAGCTATCTTCGTCCACAACTATGTTGTACACAACGACAGAATTTGATTGCAGAACATTCTGGAATGTAAATGAATTAATGTTTCTTTATACATATTCTATATTTAGAGGTATATTTGTTCGGCACTAAAAAACGACCAAAATTATTCGTTGTACACACTATAAGATTGATTAAAACATGTATAAATTTGAATTTATTGTAATATCTTTTCCTTCTCAATATGAATCTTTAAGCCATTGCTATTATTTGCTCATTATATAATAATTGCTCTAAATTATAGAACAGCGTCGATTAAAACTTATAAGTTCTTTGTACCGGTGTTTTATATATAAGAAATCGCTTACCTACTGATACTCATTAGGTAGTTAATCTTTGGTCATAATGACAACTGATAAGGAAACAATATTTAGAACACTTCTTACGCATTATATTCAACATCATAATGTTTGAACGTTAATTGAATATATTTCTTTGTGAAAAATACGCAATTAAACTGTAATTGCGTGCGTGAATGAGATCTCTAGCTGTAGGAAAAATTGCAGGCAGTCTGTGTAGCATTTTCCATGGCGTTGTAGTGAACCTGTTATTTTCCCATTTGAGTGGTTTTATTGCGTTGTATTGTGGCCAGATGGGCACAGATAGTGCACTCTCCGATCTAGAAACGTAACGTAATTATTCGCACGCATAGAGCGGTACGACGCTATCTACTTTGCGTTGTTTTTAATATACATAGAACGCTAAGTATGCTTCGGTCACTTTAAAACCGAAACAAATACAGCAATGTATCGCAAAATTCCTTTACGTCAATATTCTAATTACCATCAACGTAGCCAGGTGCTCAGTTACGCATTATAAATATACATAGAGAAGCGGATTTCCATTTTTACTGTCATGTTTATAGAAAACGAATAACGACAATACTTTTATGTTATTGCATGTTTTATTGGGAAACTTGGCAAATGCATTTTATTGCGGGCAATAAAACGAAATAAATTGTGATGTATTAAGAACTTTTAATCAAACTAGTTTTTATTTGCATTTTCTGTTTATAAATTCATTCTTTGTTTGAAGTTTCTCTTTCGTAAATATGTATTGAGCGTTGTTTTATGTATTTCATGTTACGAAACTATAATGTAGCATTGGTAAATTATATTATCTATACATATGTATAACACGAAAATTTTTAATTGGTATCCTAATGTAATAACTGCTGGGGCCGGTGTCCATACATAATAAAATTAACCATGTTTATGTAAAAGAGATCAGGAAATTGCACGTAACAAAGTTGGTAATATAACAGAAATACTTAAGGGTGTAAGTATGAATTTCAGTACATGGTTCCATGCGGTCATATGAACAATGCACATGCAGTTTAATGTGCGCGACTCACGCTACGGCATCCAGATACCATTCGCATGACTTCATGGTATAATTTTCAATTAATTTCAAAGTAAACATTTCGTTTGGAGCTTAATATTCGAATACACTGTTTTTGTAACTATTTTCTTATATGGAATACTTTTGTTTAGCTAAATAAATGAATATCAGTGCTGAGTTGAGCCACGAGTCTAGTAGCGTGGATCTCGTTTGGTAGAAAACCCCATCGTTTGTCAAGTAGTGTTAAAAAGCAAACAATACAACTCAGGAGTGAGGCAATGTGTATCTCTCTATATTTTTGAATAGGTATCTATCTATTTTTTTTTTCTGATAGATTCTACAATATTATGTATACCGTAATGATCATTAAATACTTACGAGTTCCAAGTAGCAGTCGCTTTGAAATTCAACCTTTATGCTAGTTTCTGAAGAATGGCATGTCAGTTGCAAAAGCAGGCTTATCGCGTCAACTTTAATACCCACGTGCGAAGGGAAGCCGTCATAATTAAGCAAAATATGAGGCTCACAGTGCAGTGGATCTATTTCCTGGAAATATACACGCGCTTTGCGTGCATCGTTCTCCAGGATATCAAGACACTTCAACTATCAAGGAACGTTGATACATGAACTTGTGATAGAGTTCTGCTATTTTAATTGTTTGCGTTCTATGGTTGTCTTAGTTAGACTTGCTGCATCGTTCTCCTGGATATCATGATACTTCAGCTATCATCAAACGTTGATATATGGACCTGTGATAGAAACCTAACATTTCCTATTTGCTTGCAAATTTATCGCTGTCTTAGATCTGCTGCAGAGGTAGATCTGTCCGGTTTGGGTTTGCATTGTCCTGATTAGCAGACAAAGGAAAATCATTTTCGATCTTTTTTTTAAATATTAATGTACACACAGAGACATAGTAAAATAGACGTGAATAGTTTCTACGTCATCAACTTATTTATTTAGACTATATCTATATGTTTATGCAGAATAGACTGATAACTTATTGTTTAGTTGTGGGGTGCTACGGGATATCTACAATATTCGTGACTTCTTCATTGGAGCTTTACTTTAGCAGAGTTGCGAACATTAGTTCGGGTACTTTAAACCTGATTATAGGTCATAACAATGTTCTTTATTTTAGACACAGCCAAACTACACTAATACTCTACTAACATACTAATTAAAAAATATAAAAATATATATGAGAAGAACGTAATAACTATTGTTATTTTTAATTTTTTTTTTCATACAAATTCTCGACTATGGCTGCGTTTGTGAACTTTGTACGTCTACCTGTATAATAAAGTATACTTCAATTTATTACAAATATATTCGCTAATAATTTCGTCCATAACTAAATTTCTAGCAACTGATCTAAACATGCACCGCACCCGGCAGTACGTACAAGTGACATGACTCGAGACGTCCGCCATGTTGGAACTGAAATTGCTTAATAACTGCCCATTATGTCAGGTTAATTACTGCAGCAGTCGCTATTCCATGACGCGCAGACACCTATATATAGACAAGTGAGACTGGAGGTAAGTGCGTGAACACATAAGTATAAACAAATTATAGTAAATCCTAATATAACGCCTGTATTTGACCGAAGTTGTAAGCAGAGGAGTGTAGTAGGTACTTCCACATTTCACCAGTATTGAGAATTTTAGGTTAAAAAATCGAATTATTCACTCGAACGCACGACCCGGGAATCGAATCCAGAACAAGAATTTTCAACTAAGAGACCAACGAGGCAGCAACAAGTTACATCTAAATATAAATGTTTATCCGAATTAGTGCAATGCAGTAGCGGGAGTTTTCATTATTTTAACACTCCATCTGTGAACAAACAGCGAAAAATAATGCAATACGCATAATTTGAAAGCAAAAACAAAAAAAAATATCTTACACCATGTAGAGTAGAAGATGAATTCTTATACCGCGTTAAAATGTTTCTTTTATGGTGTAGATATCTTACTATCAAAAACAAGCCGTACATAAAATTTCTGAGAGTGGATATATGTGTATATAATTAAAGATCCAAGTGGTATGGTCACCATGACCATCTATTATATTCATAGATTCGATTCCCAGATGGGCAGGTATCTAAACGGTCAATTTTAATTTCTCAATTAACTATCAATGTTTTCAATAAACAATCCTGGCTCGTTATTTTCTAGTTTTATCGGTACTTTGGTATATATTTAATGGGCTTTTAAAAGTATTATATTCCCAGTCGGTTCCTCGTGTTGAAGCAACGGTTGTATAGTTAGATTGTCGTACATACCTTCCGTACACGCCAGTTATGGGACTATAATCCTTAAAAGGCCATATATTTCGCATGCAAACTACGTACGTTGATGACCATTGCTAACCAAAGGATATTTTCCTGGTGGAATTTTTAATGACATTTTCTTGACAGGCATTCGCTCCATAGTTATATATCGAATGCAATTCGAATATAAATCTTAGTCACTTTTTGTACAAAAAGTAAGGAAGCATTGAACGTTAACGTAATATTTTTCAATTAATTCTACTAAACATTGAATGCCTGGCAGAATTTGATAGCACATGTTTGCTATAAGTAAAAATAATATATTCAAATTGTAGGTATGTGATAAACGCAAAATCATCGATCATTTACCATTTACCTACCTATTGTTTTTATTTGTTTTTTCCTGTTTTGGCTAGCTACACCTGTCGAATATTTCGCGAGCGTTTTATTGATTCAATCATGCATTATTCGTGCGTTTCGGCCGTAAACAGGAAAGGTTGACGAGACCCTTTAAAACGGCGTGCAATCCGTAATGCGTTCCCGCGAATCGCCCACACGGCGTGCATACCGCGCCGTCGGCCGGTCAATTGGACCAATATAAAATGCATTAGCAGATGCCGTCGGATTGTGACTGCATCCGAATTGGGTCATTGCGAAGCCTTCGCGTTCTTGCCACTTCAGCGCATTGGCGACTTCCATGTTGCGTAATTTTTTCTAGATAACAAAAAAAACGTTGCAACTCTATTGTCATGTTTATAGCTGCAAGAAGCGTGTAAACATTCTGTATATATGAATGGTAATGCGTAAGTGACAAAGTAAGTCGGATAATTAATTGAAATTAGATTTTACCCGCAATTCGTCAGCCTGACTCGTTATAACCTCAACCTTTCTAATTCTGAATGATTCGAGACCAGCTGTAGATTGTCAAAAGAATCAAGGATGATGTTGACGGTGAAAATTTATTAAATTAATCAAAATCAATTATTCAATTTGCTTTCCAAAGCACTAAAACTATAGTATATTTGCGCTAAGTAGCTATTAATCCACCGACAGCGCCTATGCTCAATGTTGTAATACTTACAATATATTTTTATTATAATTATCACACATTTTACAATAATTAAATCAAAAGTTTTTATAGGGTATTAAACTGTAAGTATCTTTCTTCTACTAATAATCGTAGATCATATTAAGCAATTTGTTATTACAATGTTTTTGGGGGATACAATAAATATATTCACTAATGATATCTTTTATCATAAAATTTTAGACCGACAAAAAACCTAATTTTAGATTATACAGGTAACAGAAATAAAATTGTTTGAATGTAGAAAAAGCGTGGCAGATCTGTACGGAAAAATAAATTCGGGACTCGGTGCTTTCTGCCTACTTGGTAAGGGAGGCGACGTGAAGATAAGTTTTATGTGTGGGTCAAGTAGGTAATATATGTATATGCACATTAATAGATAGTCATTTAAATATAATTTTGTAAAACAAAAGCTGAATTTGAATTTACATTTAGATTTATTCCCGGAATATGGCAATAGACTCATCCCCTGTTCCATAATTACATGCCTGGTGAAAAGTGCTACTACACACCTCTGTTTACTCCTTCGCGACGTGAAAGAGACGTGATGTTCATTTATGAAACAAAAGCGTGTTATTTTTGAGAGT
>DWMF01002145.1:0-10448 GCA_018244815.1 Parelbella polyzona | reverse complement strand
CACCGCAGCATCCGCGCTATATAAAGCCGGCTAAAAGCTTTGGCCGCGATGGATTTACAGCCATTTAATTCGGCTAGATATATGGCCCATAGAGAGCTTTACTGCCACACTATATATACGCGGCTCTGTTTATCCTGCCATTGGAAAAATATAACAAAGTAAAATAAACATCGCAACTGAAACGAGCTCGGCTACTGCATTAATAAGTTTTTAACATTCGCACACGCATTTACAATATGCGTGCGCACACAGACTTACGCACGTTAATGGGCACTAACTTACGCACGGTCACGCACATTAGCTTATGCACATACACACTACTCAAGCACGGTCAAGCACACTACTTATATACGTACAAGCACACTACCTCACACACCTATACACACATTAACTCACGGAAGTACACTTTCTATAGGTACTTATTTATTAAGACATTATTTATTAAGAAATTTAAACAGTCAGTAATTTGACTACTTCTAATAAAATATATTGTTTCTGCTCTTTTATAATCGATTAAATAAAGTGTTTTGAAAATTAATACTCCTTTAATAGACCAGTGACAAATTCTCATCACAAATATATAAAACACTCAAGTGACAGGTAAATTTAATAATCGTTTTCGAACACTCTAACTAATGTAATGTCCATCGTGAGGCGTTGACGTATGAAATGAAATCGGGATTAGTTGCAACGAATGTTCTAGAAATTCGTGTTGGCGTTTCAAAGAGAAATCGACAAATAATACCGCCAATCAGTCTGTCTTAAACATGTATTGGCGTACATTTTTAGTTCATCGCTCTGTGGCGGCGTTGTGAACTCGAACCTCCACAGAAATCGATAGGTACCGATAAGTAACTATGCAGAATACTCGTTACATGTTCTAGAATGGTGATTACTGACAAATATATTTTTTTTTCAGATAATTTAATTGTTCCAGAATGAGAGAGTTAGAGGCATCGTTTGCCACGCTGTTCGACTTTAGATGCCTGAGACAAAATTTTTACTTCGAACCTTAAGGTGTGCTTTTCTTCCGACTTTTTCCTTCATCATTGTAGCAAGCGATATATAATCTCAAAAACTACAGGGTGCGCACCATGATTAAAACTTACAGCTAAGAAGACTAAATTTCAAATTACTGGGCTATCACTGTTACTTAAATATTTACACATTGATATCTACTATGGATATTTTGTAAAGCGTGTCGGTGGAGATTCTAGGTGACTATATCCAGGGTAAGTGTGCGAGCACAGTACCCTTGAATGGCACGGAAGAGGCTACGTTACGTTAAAACGTTTCCCGCTAAAAGAATTTACTTGAATGGCATTTCTTTCAGCCCTGTCAACGAATTCTTCTTTATCACGTACATAGGTTACATTATGTTTTTAAGAATATGCATAAGGCAGCTTAGCTACTTACCGACTTTGTTTATAACTCTATTATTTCTTCAAAACTCCTATCGCTGATCAGACTAGACGTTATCTAAGAACAGGCGCCTGGTTGGTGAGTACTACTCGTTATATCCACGGCCAATTATATTCAAAGCAAGGCCTTGTATTATAAAAAAATACTGCGAAGTTGGAAACCCATGGAAACAATTCATTGCGAAGTGTCTCCGAGCCATGTTTAATTTTTTTTCCTCGATGACACTATAATTTAACGATGGCATTGTGTTAATCTGTTAGTTTGTCACACGAACGACTATTGTTTTCATTTGCATGTCGAGAACTACTTTAGCCTTTGCCTTGTTTGAATAATAAACTATTTGCAGCCAATTTTCTGTTTCGTGAACTCTATTGCCAGAGTCATAAGGATTTTATTTCGTTATACAGACTGCAACAGACGTTGTACGGCAGTGTAATGACAAAGTCGTGACCTTTAATAATTTTCAAATCATTGCGTAAATGCAAATGAGGATCATTGCAATTGCTTGCTGATGACTTTATTGGTCAGAGATACTGTTTGATTTTTAGCTATTAGGAATCCACGAGAGAAGAAATTAAGTAGATAAAATTATGTACGAAGATTGGAAAGGTAGGCAAATGTAAGAAAACGCAATTTGGGGAAAATAGATACTTTTGAGCAATTGCTATTTAAAGCTTAATATTAAGGTTTTTTATGTTTAGCCTAGTTAACAGGCAGGTGGGCCATCTGTTGGTAAGCGGTTTCCGTTGCATATGGACATTTGCAACACCCGAGGAGTGTCCAATGCGTTGCCGGCTTTGAAGGTAAGTAATTCTTTTATTCAGTCAAGCACTACTTACCCGAATTATTAAAGAATATAATTTCATAATATCAATTATTTGTTTGTTAATATTTATTGGTTCGTTCTATATTTGGTTTGAATAAAACATATTCATTTCTAAAAAACCAAATGGGCAAAATTAATGAGGCATGTTTTGTGCGCAGAATCCATAATATACGGTCTGGATTCTTTATTTCCGGAAACTCATGATAGTGATTTATGGGAAGACAAACATGAAACACGATAATAAGGAAATTGACGAGGTATAGCACAATACTTTGCTAGGTACAGTTATTGACAAGCAATTAGAAAGGGAAGAACACATAAATGCTGTTTATAGTAATTTAAACCGTTTTATATTTACATTAGATTAACAGCACAGGTACCTATGTATGTATATCTGAATATTTGTGATATTTTTGCAAAATTGCAATATTCAATGCAATGCAATAATTTAGCAGTATTCATATTATGGACAATTGTAAGCTAATATTTAAGCAACACAAAATTTTATCTTTATTTGTTTTAATTCCTTCATAAATAAATAATTATGAATACTGAATATTTAAATCGAAATTATAATACGTATAATATAATTTTGATACGTGTATATCGTTTATTATAATAAACTACGAAATAAATTAAAAGTTGACACATAATAAAATTCAATTTTCAATTGACAATCTGGTTGCAAGACGTTTATGACACTAATGATTATTATATAAATATTAAATGGGTGATATGTTATTATTGACAGAATACTAAAAAAAATTCGTACTGGGATTATAATTAGAATTGTTTGATAGAAATTAAACAGAAATTTTTCGTGTTCATGTTATTAGCTATAGTTATAACCTGCAATATCTTTCGCTTGTTTACTAATAATAAACTCTATTTTATTACTATTTTATAAATGTTTTTGTAAAGATATTTCCTTCATTCGTATGCCGCAAAGACAGAATAAGTGGGATACTGTAATAGAACTTAAAACCTTTTAACTTTAATGTCGGAAACACAGACTGTTTGATTTAGTTAAGGAAATATAGGTACTTTTAAAAATTAACTTTGCCATGAATATTGAAACTTCGTACTGAAACATTTTAATAATAAGATATTATTTGTTAACCGTGACTTCATTCGCCTTAAACAAAGTCAATTCTTCAGGGTTTAAGCTATATTTGTACCAAATTTCAAAAAAATTAATTCATACTTTTCTTTCAATAACGTAATGAATAATATTACTTACGTATATCAATATCAGTATCGTCATCAACAATTTTTTCATCCCACTACTGGAGAAGTTTTCTTTCAGCATGAGATGGGTTAAGGTCACAACTCACAATATGACACGCTAGCGAAACCAGAGTTGGCAGACTACATGCGAGAATAATATAGAGATTTCTAAGCCAAATTTCTTCACTTTCTTTTCATTCACTATTAATGATTAAGCAATACTACAATAACATCACTTCAATTTGTTATTTAATTATTTTTTACTGATGCATATAACGGTGAGGTCATAAATTAATGCGGAAATCCTTCACGCCGGCAAGTCGATTCGTACTCGACACGAAGATCTCAGAACACGTGTTTGTCAATACGAAAATTGCACACGAAACCAAATACGAAATTAATTTCTGGGCAAACAATGAAAAAAAATACATTGAATTATAATTATGTTATTAAAATCAAGCACTATGACTCAAACGTAAGGTATACATATTATGTATCTGTGACGCGAAATATATTGCTCTGTAGCATATTTCTTACGTTTACAAAATTGTGATAGACCTTATTTCTATACCAACAAAGTTGAGAATTGTTAAATTCTTAGTTTTACTATCGCATGGGTGTATTGGATATATTTTTATGCACCCCGCCCATAATCTTCGGGGAACCAAAATTAAGGTGTTCGCCCAAACGACATGATGTTAGAAAGTAGTATAACGTATTAAAAAAAAACGTTGCATACATAATCGACTAATGACTAATGGATAGACAGTAGGATGAAATGTTTTTACACAGTTAATTATAAACATCATGGATACATGAGTACGAATTATAAAGTTCGGCAGGCAAGCAATAATAATATGTATATAGTTCAAGTATATATTTAGAAGTTTTAAATTAAATAACTGCAATGATGGGAACAGTCTCTACAAAGAAAATATGATTGTAAAAGAGATAATAAGAGTAATAATAACATAACATAACGCCTGTATTTCGCCGGAGGAGTAGGTACAGGATTTTAGTTCTTCCACGTTTTACCCGTTATATTATAGGTTTCAAGGTAGGGTGGAGAGGCGAACCTATTGCAATGTAAGTACCAGACACAGATACACACTTCGAGCTACTACTGGGAATTTTGAAATTTAAAAACCCAATAGGTAATACCTAGTTTGTCCGATCTAGAGATCGAATTTAGGACAAAAAGAAAGCACATTTAAAAAGCCCAATTTTATATAGAAACCAGCAGCAGATATTCTACACCAGGATTAGAATCTCGACATTTGTAGGAATTAAATAAATTTACTCAGCCGTTTAGCCGTCTATTTTATATAAAGTTCGTAACAACATATCGTTAAGGTTTATAAGGAAATGTTGCCAACAGTAGACAGACACCCTGTCCTAATTTCTACCTTTCAACTGCATGCCGACTAACACAATACCAGACAAAAGCAAACCGTCGAATGTAATAATTCAATGCATTTACTCACCGAGGAAATGACTTTTGTTGAATTATACATTTAAATATCTCGCAAGTGTATTACAATCCACGAAAAACATTAGAACGTTACCGAAGACCGAGGTCCGAAATCTTGCGGGAAAACGAACGGAGCCCTCGTCAATTTAATTTAGCCGCCAGACGAAAATAAAAAAGTATGGGACCAAACTCATAAGCTGTCCCCGCCTATAAAGGTTCACGGAATCTATTCCAAATTCCTACGGGCAATTATTAACTTTTTTCACCCGAAGTCTCATTTAAATAAAGTTTGCCATTGGCTGTCTCCAGCATGGTGTTTGTTTTTTTTAAGCGTCATTTATTATCTGTCGTGGAGTGTCATCAATTTTTATTTGTCGTTCCCCGTTTTGGGTATAATAATTTAATCTTCTAAATTACTATTATTATTGTGAAAACTGAATTAATTCTGTTTTATGTTATTATTGGGTTCTTAATAATTTTTTGCGACTTGTTTGTCTTCGTTTGTTTATGTGGAATAATAAGAATGAGCTAATGAGTACCACTTTAGTATAGCCAAAACAGGATTTATTAATATTTTTCTAGCGAATTATTGTGTACCATTTTAAGATAATGAGAAACAGTCGTAAAAGCTAAGAAACGGGTCATGTTAACTGAATCTCAAGAAGATTTTGAGATGCAGGCACATCCTACGTTACATGTCAATGTATAATTAATATTTTCTAGAAATCTCTTCACACAGTGTTGTATTAACGACAATACTTTTGCAACACTTAAACAGAAATAGGTAGTTACAGTTGAACATTTAACAAAATTGCTCCGTTACACGAACAAAATTCGGTTTAAAACGGAATCGTCACCGGAAACGACGTCACGTCGGTGCAAATGTTTTTGAAATTCGAACGACTCACAACCGCTGTTTACGCCGGAGGCACGCGCGTTGGCGCCAAAACCCCCCTGTCGCCGTTATGGGCGCTTGACAATGTTGCCATACTTTAAATAGATACTCGTTGCCAGTCACAAATTTACACTTGTAAACTGACACGTCAATATATTTAAATGCAACAGTTTTTACAAAAGAAATATTTCTGAGTAATATTAATGTCGCCGACAAAAAGTGTTGAAAGAATCCAAAGTGTTTCGAATTCGTACAAGTTTCAATAACATTATTAATTTAATAAGTTTAAGCGTTCTTAAACCTGATTTCGTTGGTAATCGACAATGTCTGAATTTAAGCAAGAAAAAGTTAGGTTAAAATTTTTATTGGGCACCCGCTAACAGCAAATTATTCAATAGTAAATTTTTATGTACATTAATACGATGAAGAGTATTATGACCCTTTGGATGTTCTTTACTTTTAATCCTAGATTTTCAGGTTTTTACATGCTTGCAAAATATTCCAATCTATCCCACCTCACATTTAGAACATCGAAACAATTCCATTCGACCCATCGAGGTATTGCTAAACTAATCTTACTAAAAATCTTTTCTGCTTCATCTGTAACAAATGAGAATGAAGCTTTAATTAATGGTTATGCCCCCAGGTTATTCGGCTCTGTCACAAATGCGTCGCTACCGTTAGGGCTTGTTACGGTTAAGTATATCGAATTACCTGTTAAGTGATTTAATCTGTTAAACAAAAATTTGCATAAGCATTGACGATTTACCAAATTTTTACCGTATATGTATGTGCATTAAGGTTTATTTCACATTGACGATTAAGAAAACATAATTGAATGCAAATCATTAAACAGTGCATGAAATTAAACTGTAGGTACTCGATACAATGAACGCGATTTTGTGACCTTTGAAATATTAATTGAACGATGATTTCATATTTCCAGTTCATTTCCATTACGTAGCTATTCGTTTTTGATCCTTCAACACATACCTACATCGTAATCGCACTGAACATCAACTTCTAATAGTGTAGAAGTAAAAAATAGTGTTTTCAACTGCTCTCCTGCTAACATTTAGATAAAAGATTGCTCATATTCGTATCTTGGCCAAACAGCACGAGAACTACTCTTCGGTTGAAATACTCAGGAATCTTCTAGCAATAACAATAATAATGTCTTTGGACAACTTCACACACGGTCACCATAATCAAATTAGGCAGAACCTGTACTTTGAAAATTGTTCTGGTAGGAATCGAACCCATATCTTGGCAAGCTCTACATTCAAGTTCACTGACACCTAGACCAGTAGGTATATTAGTTTCAACTCCTAACGTAGACGGATAGAAGCATTTTTATTGATTTTAGATTTTATTTATCTGAACAGAATGACCGTCTATATCCAGTCCCAACTTAGTGTTATTAAGCTGTAAAATCATAAACCATGATGATGGCGCGGCTCCGTCATTTGCATATAATGAAGGCAGATGTCACTGGCGCTCATAATTGCCTTAATTACCGCCTCCGCGACACGAGACGTGGACTGACTTGATATTTTTATGATTAGCTACAAATTTAAATATGATAATAATTTGAATTTTAATTAAAACAATTATTTTGATCAAATAGGTCAAATACGGACTGATACAGGAGTTAGAGTCTTCCAAACTAGCATGAAAAGAGGGACGAGTCTATAAGGTGCAAAGCAAGTCTGTAAAGATAGAGATATTTGGCGGATCGTGCTTTTAGACTAACCCGTTAGCGACCTTGGGTTTTTACATAATAGCAAAAACGATGAAAGCTAAACAGTTACAGATGAGTTAAATCTATTATTAGTCTAAGAAATGAAAATGCAGTTACTATTAAAATGGATCATTATGAAAGAACCAGTCAAAACAAGCAGTTGATTCTTAAATTAACCATCAAATAGAATTGTTGCTAATAAAAATTTACATTTCATACCATCTTAATTGTAAAATTATAAATAGATACATAGGTATAACATAAAACAGAATTTGTGCCAGCCCTAGCTAAAAGCTAATAACCACTAAAGCCTCACAAACTAATTGCAACATGTCATTAAGTGTGTCTGTATATATGAATGTATGTGAATGTTTGATATCCATCTACACTGACTGCGACATGTCGCCGGTCCCCACGCACATCTCCCACCATTGTTTCTATGCTACAACGAACTATGAAAAAAAAAACACAAACAGTTTATTTATAACATAGATGAGTATCAAAGAAAGGACAGAAGATTCATTAATATACGAATCTCACAATAATTGAGGTAAGATCTCGTAAGCTGCGGATTAGGTGAAGAAACAGGTAAATAAATTAGTAAAGTATTTTAGGCCACTTTAAATTGTTTAGAAGAACTATTAGTGACTTTTGAGGATACTTGGATTTCAGATTTGTATGTAGTGCCTTATTTTGATTTGGTTTCAGCTAGGAGTTACGCAAAACAAAGACTAAAAAATAACAGATCTAATGTCCATAATTAGGACCATAAAACGTAAAGTAATAAAATATAGACTACTGTAAGTTTCTATTGATAGCATTTGCAAGGTTATTTTTGACATATATTTGCAAAGCAAATTTAAAAAAAATTTTGGAGGGTAATAAAACAAAAATAATCACAGTCAATCATGCTACAGATTGCAGTAACAGTGGAACAATATTGTACATCGTTATGACATTAAACGTGGTCAATCATGAACCGCAAAGTTTTTATGGTGTTCAACATTTTAGATAATCTTAGCAACACATTAATAAAACCTTTGGTATTAACATTCATAGACAAATTTATTTCATATCAATGAAATTAAGTAGAATATCGCGTTGTAACATCAGATTTATTTTTTAAAAATATTTGCTGACGCATTGGCAACACTGTTGTTGGTATCTATAGACAATTTCAATTTGCTATAAAGGGTAGGTATCTAGTAGGCCTTCTGTGAGACCAAAACACTTTAAAAGTACCGTATCCAATTACCAGTGGCTCAGTACAAATGTCGAATCGCAGACAACTAACAAATGAAGAGATTTAGTTCCCGCGGTTGGCATACAAATTGTTATATGAGATTTTCCATTGTTGCCTCGGCTCTATCAGTGAGTTTATCAAGCCGGCGATATTGAAGTTCCGTGTTTGTTTCAGCTTTATATTATTGTACGTATTATTGTGATATTACCTTATTATTAACTCAAAAAATTACATGTCCTGCGTATTGTTTTCTTACTGTCAACCCATAAATACTACGGACTATTTAAGTTACTCCCGCTATTGACATTTATATTTTTCTGTTATTCGTATATTATTTCAAGATGTCGTCGATATGAAAATTTAATAAAAGATCTCATGAAGCCGGCGAACGCCAATGTGCAAGGCGAATGTTACAAAATATAGTGTTATGTCATAAAAATATTCCAAAAAGAACACCAAACAAATTAATATCCTCGCTAAACCTTAATATAGAAACATAGTTAACACTTTGATTACAATTTAGAAAATTTTTAAGTTATTGTTACGATGAGCAAATTATTACCGTTATTTATTGCTAAGGCTGGCAATAAACCAATTGTCTTCTGCCGTTTTGGTAAGCATTTAATATTGAGCCAAAACGAAATATTCAATTGGAAGTTGGAAAGGATTACTAAAAACTCGACTCTAATTAACTGAGGGTTCGGAATTAGTCTCCATTGTAACATGACAAGAGAACCAGCAATTTCAGTGCACCTTCCACTTGACTTACAGCGGAGAAGATTGGCGAGCTTTAACTGAAAAAAAAAACATAATAGGACGTTTATTCCAAACCTATGATATTTTCAAGTACACTTTTAAACGAGTCGAATGACACTGTCACTTGTCGCTGTCATTGCCAATGTCACTTGTCATTGTCAATATTATCAACTGAGTCGCCTACATAACACATAAATTAATTAAATGTAATACTAGCGCTATGTCTGTCCCTTACTTTTTAATTTTGAAAAATGAAGTGATCGTTTTTGTTTTATAGTGAGATGTTTTGAATACAGAAAGTTACAGGATAGCTGAAATATTTTTTACTGTAGATTGTAATAGCTTGTAGCTGGCTTAAAACCAGGATTGTACATTTAATTCCTACCCAGAACAGATATTAATGTGATGACTACGAGAATTTGTTTTATATACATCTGGTTGTAAAATTGAAATTTTCGCATCTATGTTTATTCATCAGGCTTAGCCTCATTTCTCAGATCATCTTATATGTCCATATTCTTGAACTGCTGCAGTCCCATCCAATTCCATACCGTTGCCTACATCTTAACTAGTTCAAAAAACCCTATTTGTCAAATGTATAATACATTTGATCATCATCCACCCCGGCCGCATGTCTCGGCATGTTAGAGCCACAAATCAAAATGAGACTTTGAAAACGTTTAAGTAAATCATCGTTTCTCCCCGAAAACGGTCTCGCTTTAGATAATTATAGGCTTCCGACTCCAAGTTTCTTTTCACGTTTGCATTCCGGGGAACTAATCAACGGGAAAGAGAGTACAGATGGTGCTGTCCCATTCCAACTCGCACTGAGAGTTATAAAATCGCTATTAAGTTTAGACACAGAAT
>DWMF01002144.1:0-10448 GCA_018244815.1 Parelbella polyzona | reverse complement strand
AAATCACCGACGAAAATCTGGACTAGAAAATGGTTAATTTATTTTTACATGCTAATTTCTTATTTCACGTATTGCTTCTTTGAAATTTTAATTAAAATATTCTGTGGCTCCTAAATGTGTGAACTGCCATTAATAAAATACAGTAACTAAGCTCTTGGTTACCGTTTGAGCACACAAAAGAATGAATATTTGAAAGAGTACACACTGTGGACACCGGCGAGGGTCGTCGGAATTTAATTTATTCCCTCCGGTCATCACTATGTAGCTACAAAAGCTTTGGAAATAAAAATAGTATTGTCAATTGTGTTTGTATCTTTTTTGTAATATTCCAACTCTAATTTAAAGTTTAATATCAAAGATAATACTTAAAAACTTAACATAACAGACGAACATTCTGATTAAATTTTACAAAAATATAAATGAACATGTTATGTACCTACATGTTAAATACAATTAAAATCTGAATCAACTTGCGTGTCGTGCTCTAAGTTACTTTGATATATTGAAGTGCCTACACACACATCATGTGCATACACGTGTACCAAGGAACATGCAGTGCGTTATTTGCTTTGAATGCAGCTCCAAGTGTTTCCAATGTCAACGAGAATTGTATTAGGATGGTATTTGGCTAAGAGATCGACAGATATCAAAACGCAAATGCATTCTAATATGGATCGCACATTCTTAGAACGAGCATGTTCATCCTGACTGTGTCCAAGTGTGCTCGAAAAGACGGGTATAATTAAAATACAGATGAACAGATCCGTATGTCGCCTTTTGAAAAAATCTAGGTCAGCGGTTAAGAGTAACAAATATATATGAGACAACAACAACGACTGATTGTTGACTGTCTCGTTGGTCGAGCGACTCCATGAGACTTAAAAGTAACTAGTGAAATGTGGGGGTGTTCGTGGATTACAGGCGTGATGTTACAACAATAAAATTGTTACTGATATAAAGTTTAAAATATAACGATAGTGTGATAAGCGTAGCGGTAATAGCGTGATTGGAGTGATAAGCATCTTGGCATTAAAATATTTGCGATCGAACAGCAACGTATGTAATTATAGTTTTAGCATTAGTATTCAAATACGTACATCGAAAATCTATTGCATATTTTAATTTAATACAAAGAATCAAATATTGGTAATAAAAACGTACAGTGAATTACGATGTCAGTTTTGCAGATTTGATATTAGAAAACTTTTAAATCTCTAACATTAAAAATTTGTAACTAAAATCTTATATTAAAAACAGTGTTCTCCATATTAAGAAGCATCTAACTTTATATATAGAGGAACATATAACGAAAATAAGCCTCTTGGTTACGTACTTTTATTAATTTAAAATAACATTTCTCATCTAACATGCATATTGCATAAAATATTTCAAGAGACACGTTCCAAGGCCAAAACATTCCAGTGAATGTGCTGCAAGGTCAAAAATACTACAGCACTTGAACCACATCATTAAAAATAATTAGTAGGGTTATAGCCCTCACAGCTGTATCATTTGTGGTGTCAAGGTTTAAAAGCAAAGCCCGACAACGCAAGGTCGTGTTTAGAGTCTGTCTATTCGTATATAAACAGAAGGTGTAAAATAGTACGAACACAATGTTTTTAAAGATATAAAAAGCTATCGAGTATAGAGAGTAGAGTATAGAGGTTTCATAATAATTAAAAATAATATATGAATTACTAAGTATCTATAAAACTAAAACAATACGCAATCTTAGTACTTAGCGGCAAATATAGATTATATTTTCAGGTCGATATCTGAATTAACTCTCTACCTTCTTTAATACATATTGCCAGCCATTATACGTACAAAATCTCTTTAATAATACTTATTTACATATAAATATGACAAAAACTTTAAAGTCGGAAAAATCGACATTAAATATAATCGATAAACCCCAAAAAGAATCCTAATACAATATAAAAATGTGGACACGGTATTAGAGACGGTTTATATTGTAGGAAAGTGCTTTAAAACTACGAAATCTAAAACGATGAATGTTAAACTAGAGTCAAGGAAGGCAGCATTAAAAATAGCACAAACGAAAAAGAGGAAGAGTTACGAAAATGAGGAATTTAAATAGAAAATTCCTATGAGCAGCGGAAAACAATGGAAGACTTGGTAACGTTGTATTTGCCCGTATAATTTATGTAGGAATGTGGCGAATATGCTTTCTTCCGCGTATTATTTAAGCGTTATAGAAATAAATTTGTCCGTTTGCATTTTTGGATAAAATGAGAAAGGAGGAAAGTGTAATGCTCTATCATTAAAAATTGATTTCTTATCATGGGTTAAAACTGTCATAATGCTTACACTATTGTAAAGTACTCTTGCTGGTTGCAGTGATAATCTTGAGATAGTTGCTAATAGCGTTTGGCTGGTTAGAAGTCCAACGTAGCGTATTAAGCAATAAAATAATTGAAGTTGATGTGATTACAATGATAAAATCTAACTGTCAACTGTTTACAACTGGTGTATGGCGACTTATACAATGGTTTTTTTTTTAAATAAGAGGTGGCTTATCTGTTAAGCCGTAGAAGTTTTGCATTTATACAAGCTTAAGATTTAAAAATTTGGCTCACCTCTTTCAATGTTTAAGAGAATCTTTCCATATCCACACATTTACGAAGGTTTTTACAGCGTACGATTTGTTTAATAAAATTAGTTGCCAAAACATGTAGCAAGGATATTAACAAAAAAATTATTATGAAATTAACACAAATGATGCCAGAAACTTCACTAAGTATGTACCAGGCGGAGTTTCTTTGAATGAAATCTGCATATAAAAAACTATTTAAAGGAATGTCAGCTTTATAATAATGCGTAAAGTAATTTTAATTCCCAACCATTGAACTATTTACTAAGCGAATTCTGACCCGCGCGGCCCAAATCTCTGCAGCCAGAATTTTTAACCTTTCTCTGAAATTTGTTGACTTTTTCAACTTATTATAAGTTAAATTAAAATCCGGCAAGATCAACGGACATTTCCTCTGCTGGCAGTTTCAAAGTGGATAATATTTAAAATGTCGGAAAAAAGTTGTAAGAACGGATCTGAGTGGTATGGCAAATTCGTTGCAATATTTTTTTTTCGAATATTTTAAAACACATTCCACCGAGGTTATGTTTTTTTCTATTATTATTCTTATTCTATTATTATTCTAGACTTAATATTCAATATATTTTATATGACTTTTGATTATCTATTATTACCGATATATTTTATATGACCTTTGATCAACTTTTATTTTTGTATAAATTTAAATTTTAGCAACTCTTTGTAAGTCTCGATCTTAAAAATATTATATAGTGGGTACTATTTTCGGATCATCCTTCCGTTAAAAGATAAATCTATGTTCAGTAATGGGATATTTAATAAGTTCCATTCATTGTCATCTCTAACCTGGCTTTTGGGCATACAACAAAAGCCTCTAAACTAATCCATCAGAAATCCTATTCCTACATTAAATAATATTAAACACGACAAATTCAATTTGCTGAAAGTCGAAGAGAAAAGAGAAGGTTTGTTCGGTAATCGTTGCAACGGATAAAATATAAATTATTTCCGCAACTGTTCCTTGCTTATTTGTATAATTGAAATCATTATTCATTCATTAAAACTTTTAAAATTGCAGCGCATAATTAAAACAAATGACGAGATGAAAGGATAACTTGTAGAAACTGTTGCTACGAGCGACGTTTCATAAATTTGTGAAGCTGAAGCTGTTGCTCGTTACATTTCTGCGTGGATTTTCATGTACGATGAAATAAAACATGCTTAAAGTCGTAATACTGATGTTCGCTTGTTCCGCGTAAGCAGCTTAAATGTATACATGTATGTATGTATGTATGTATGTATAATATGTACTTTTTTGTACAATACAATTTTCAGTCACACATTAATATGTCACGCGTTACAGATATTCAACATTAATTGATTTGTGGTTACACTTTCATTTTGTTCATTGAATATAGCACAGACATCCTGTTCAAATATGCATATCCCGGTGTATGTTAATTGTTTTGCCAAATTACTTTAATTAGTGTTGATATGTAACTGCGGTTGATTATATTAATGGATACTTTCATTTAAATAAATGTATATTCATATTAAAACATGGGCTGCCCAATACACAATATGTGCACGAACCCTTTACCAAAGTTGCACGAAATGCACTCTGTTTTTCCTACTTGTGTGGAAAGACCCGTGTCTTCTACTTGTGTGAAAAGATAAGCAGTGAGAGAGGAAAATTGTTGAGACCATTGTTTGCATAACAGTGACGAAGAAATACGAGTAAATTCAACAAAGCAAAAAAGAATTCTGCGTTGTGTTGAAATTGTCATTGAATTTAAAGTTTTAAACTGGTTTCAGCTAGTTTAAAATAAAACGGACATAGACAAATGGAACGTTCAGAACGCTCACAACGTAACTCTTTAAACTAAATGAAATAAAGGACGCACGTTCATACTTGAATTGTCACAAATTGTTTTCAAAGGAATTGCTTCTATAGTTCTGATGTGAAATTAGTTTGAACTGAATTGAATCAGTTGAAAACTAGCTTCTAGTTTCACAGAATACTAGAAAGAGTCTAGAAATTTCTTAACATTTATCCTTAGTATGTTAGTAGATAAAAGCTGAGTATTTTACTTGTCAGTAGCAATCAGTTACTTACTAATAAAGTGAGTTATACGCTTAATTTATTTGTACTTGTATCCATTATTTACGGACAAATTTACGAACTCTTATCATGGACATGTTAAAAGTGAGATAATTTGTCTTTACATGAAATATGCAAGATAAATGTTATTCAAAGCCGATAATACTCGTACATTGGTGACTCCCCTTTTATTGCAAAAGAGGAACTTACCATTTAACCGTAAATTGCTTCTCTTTGATTTTTCCTTAATTGTCCCACAAATTATCGAGAGTCGAGTCCGTACTGTCATCTGCATAGCAATGAATCGTTCTGGTTTGGTAGAACATTTCATTTATATGCAGTATGCATAGGGTACGATTTACATTTGTGTCTGATCTACTACGAGCTTACCTTATGGATCTCTCAAGTTGGAGAATTTTACCTTTTACGAGCACCATTAGGAGGATACATCGAATGGAATATGATACATTCACTCAAACGCTTTGGCAATATCCAGATCTTTATATCAAGGCTTAATGTTCGCGACGACTTGTGCGAAGCGTCACCCAACATAGACCAGACGATCCCTTTGTAGTCACTGTCCCTATACTCGCTATGCAATTCAAATCATACGCCCGATATTCAAAATTGCCCCCTGCTATTTGGACTAACGGACATACACCTTCAGTATCGAAGGTAGGAAACTGACTGTCTGTCAAGTCAACGTTTAATTAACATGGATTTAAGCCGTTTGGCCACCGCCCATTTGCATGTTACGAGCTCGCTCTGGTATGCGGTCACAGCTTGTTCCACTTTGCTGTCTGATTATAAACAAGATATCTGTGCTGTTTTGTCTTGATTTACATTCTTTTTACTTAGCACAAGGAACGTACAGATTCAAAATTGCAAATAAATTTTTTGTAGGGTTCTTTTTCAATGACCAGAGATAAATCAACTTTAAATATATACTGATCGCTTGTAATTTTCTGAATCATATCATTTCTTAATGTACAAGCGTCTTTCTTTTCTTTATCATTTCGTTAAGATAATAATCTTACTATTAGTACAACTGGCTTATTAAGTTAGCGCTTCATTAACAACGCTCTAGGTGCCATTACCACCGCCTCTTTGCATATTACAAGCTCGCAGCCGTCTGCGGTCACTGTTAATACATTTTGTTTCAATTTAAATTATGGCATATATTTTGCAGTGTCTTAGTTTCACTATGCAACCACTAGAAGGTTTGATGGTGAATTGTATTAAGGAACTATGTATATATAGACCTATTCATAATCTGCCCAATAAAGACGCTTAGGAGTTGGAAATCCTCGATGTTAATTACTGGTAGACCCTTAAAACAGGTTTATTAAGAAAGAACAGTTTCGTATTGACTTATTAGCTATTGTTTGGAGAAATGTAAATATTTTTTATTGTTATTTAACCATCTTTTAAAAACTGTAAGTCTCTAAGATTGGAAACATCCTTGGTTGGTCTGCACAGTAATTTCATGGACAATAGGGTCGATTGTATCATTGGTGGAAATGCTGTTATTAACGTTACCAACATCATTTCCATTTTTCACGAAAATAGTTTAGTTATATGTATGCCATAAACATTTGAGATGCGATAGAACATAACTCTTATCTATCTATATTATAATGTTTATTTACGATCAGTACATTATATGTATGACGTTTCTTATAGATGTTAAAATGTGAAAATGTGTGGTGAAAAGTGAGGTGAAAATATTATTTCAAATCTCATTCTATATGCATATGATATAATACTTAGTAAACAGTTTAACCATATAGTAGTTGCAATATCATAAATGTAATAGAATAACAAGTTGTACTGAGAGTGTAACTGAAAAAACAAACGAGGGTCCACCGGGCAGTAAAAATGGCAATGTTCCCGGGAACATTCAAGGCCGGCCTTGAAGAAGGGTTTTACGATTTTGTACCATTTGCAGTGCGTAAGAAATAATTCACAGGAGAATTAATTTCCAACAATTGAGGGGACGAAAAGTACTTTTTTACAACATTGAATTTATGCTACGTAACGTAAAAAGACTATTAATGTCCATAAATGTTTCAGACCTGCGCATGAAATTGAATCCATTCAAGCTAATTAATGATAAAGTTATTAAAGTTTATGACTGATGCATGAATGGTAAATATAATAAATAAATATATACTATATTTTTAAATATTGATCGGTGATGTCTGAATTGTAATTGATATTAAAACAGCTTGTGCTATCGAGCACCTGTTGTGTTATTTTTCTGGTATGACTGTTACTACTTTCGGCAACAGCTTCATTATGTTGTTTTAGAAGTAGAAATAGGTATTGTGTATCCCGAACAGAATTATCAGTTTGTTTTTATTTCGCTTAGTGTATCTTTATAATTATGCCTTACATACCTTACAAATATGTATATGAGACAAATGTCTATTACAAATATCTACATCAAGCGTATACCTTCCTAGCGATATCATAAGCATGTGAATCTAAATACGTTATACGGTATACCAAATGAAGACTGCCAATTGTCACAAAACAGGCTGTAATAAAATTTATAACATCGTAATAATACATAGTACAGTTACACTACAATTATGTTTTCAATAAAATTTGCTCATTTTTTCTTATATTTCTAGTAAAAAGCAGAGAGAAGCAACGTCGGCGCAAAATGTTCGGGTCTTTATGACACAGTTTTGTGTCCATATTCGGTCGATATAGTTCCGCCTATTGAACGCAGGCGCTATGCTTGAAAGCTTTTAGTAAAACCCAACCACACCATATGACGGACGAGGCTGTTTCTTATCGAAAAACCATGTCCTGCCAGCGAGATAGAAATGTTTTCATACCTACGATTCAAAATATGCCACGAAGAATTTCCTAACGACACTTGTACATGTTTCACTAAAAAATCTCGACAGTTCTATATCAAAGCATGCCTTATCATTATCACCTTCTTCAACCCTTTTTTAAACTTAATCAAAACATAACCTACGAATACGTAGACACAACCTACGAATTTTAAAAGTCTTAAGAATGTTTACCAACGCTTGTATTATTTGCAAAACTAAGGTTGACCAGCACGATTGACTACGGCCTTAAGCCTTTTAAGAAGAGGCTTGTTCCACCAGTGGCACGATGTTAAGGTAGTTGATGATGATGATGTCAAGATTTTTTAAAAATCCTGCGGAACATACATGCGGGATACGACCTGTAAGAAAAATCCGTATTCCACACACGAACTCTACACTACGAACAATAGTGATAATATACGAGGCGCCAATGCGTTATCGGCTTTGCAACAAACCTCTTAGAACAATGTAAACCCGTCCTAAATCTCTGTGTAATGTTGGCAATGTAACATCGTGATTTTATCACTGAAATACGACTGACCGGTCAACCAACCGACTGAGTTTCATTATGTACCTACGATGTTGAACCGTGTTGTCCCTGTCGACAGCTAACTTACGATGTATTGTAAGTTTAACATTTACATTACAATACATCGTAACCTAGATATCTATGATGATACCTAACTTATGACATGTATTGTAACTTCAACACAATACATCGATCCTCGCGATCCATGTTGATACCAAGATTACAATAAGTAAATTCATGTATTTCAATACTTCGAAAACTACCTACCACTATTTAGAAATACTACATTAAAATATCGTTAGAAATAGTACATACCTATTATATAACACTTAGAACTTAATAGTTGCTTCTCGTATCACAGCGCGCGATCACACGTCGGTAAATGGGTCAAGCAGCAGTAATCATTACAATACAATACAATTATTTAGTGCAATGCACTAAATAATTGTATTGTATTGTAATGATTACCGAACAATTTCAAGTAAGAATACAATATAATGATCACATATTATCATTGTGGTTTTGTAATTATCTTATTTTCTCACAATGTAGCGTAATGATGGGTTATATCAAGAATTTTCAATTAAGGTTACCGTTCAAAAGCTGCTTTGTGAAGTATGTTGCAAACTTATTTGATTCATGTAACTCATATCACTGTCATAATCGCACGATATGTTCTTTCTGTTTCTCTGTCACGTTTATATATTAAAAGAGCCAAACGGAGTTTTGATGGAATTTGAGGGAGATGAATCCTGGTGAAAGACAAAAGTGCAATGAAACTTTTTTCAGGTCATCCTCTGAAAGAGTTAAATAACAAATGAAAGGGGAACTTTTTAGGTTTCCTGGAGAAGAAACAGAAATAAAATAGAATTAAAATATTCCTGATGCTAGATTCTTTGTATCCTGCCGATGTACAAGAGCATGCATTTCCTTTTAAGATTCTGTTAGCTTTTCTGTTACTTGTTTCATTATTATTCATTTGTAGGTGCTTCTCGTATTTTTAATGACCAAGCACGTTCTTTCAGATGCTTGAAATAAAAAATTACCTTCGAACTTTATAAAATTTTATAAAATTACCTTACCTTACATTTCTCTCCACATACTGTTATTTGAGTTGTGGAGTGCATTAACGGCAATAATTTTGGTCTATAGGGTTTTAAAGCTATTGACATGTATCTACATAATTATGTAACATGAATATTTAATAAAACAAACAGGATTCTGACAAAGGAATTGATTGCCAAACGACCGATTATGATGTCATCAAACCATTCATTAGCTTTCGGAAGTCCAATGCTGGATGAACGGTACTTTATTAACGCCATTGCTTACTTCTATGCTTCTTAAGTCCAGCGACCTTCTGCTTGGAAATAAAAAAATTAAGACGTGATTTTGATAAATTGACATCTGCAACATGCCAAAGCTAGAAATTATTCTAATATATTGAAAATTAATACAAAGATGCTTCTCAAGTCAATGTAATGAGTTATGTCTCTCATAATTTTCTTTTAAAATACGCCTCTTTAATGTTAATCAATTTTATACATATAATATCTTTTACCTAAAATAACCCAACCTTTTCCGCTATTAGCATCAAAAACAAATAAACTAAGCTGTTGGCAAACGAAAACCCGAAACTTCACTCCAATTCTCTTTGTGTATTTGCATAGAATTGTAAAATAAGGCCACTTACACACGATGTGAATCAGAAGCCTCCTCATTAATCACTAATTTTTGTATTAAAACCTTATTAGCAGCTTTTATAGCTGTAATAGTAATATAGATAAAAAATTATTAGCAAATTGAAAAATAGCAATTGTTCCACCATATTTCCCTATTTTGTTTTCTTTTGTACTTTATCTTCGAATTCGCTTTGCATATCAAAAAATTGTATCGAAAGGCGTGTAAGGAAACCTAAGTCCACAGACTGCCAACGCTTAACTTTATGGACTAGATAGGGATAAAACAGCGATAGATCGCAGATTTATAACACAATATCGTTTAAGAAAATACTAGTTTGGGAAGCGGTTTTAAGTTATAACTTTACTTTTACATTGTCAGGAAACACCGGAAAAGTGTTTCTTTTAGTACTGCTTGAAGTGACCAAACCAGATAGAATATGACAGGATCGAACTCAGCACCTCTCGATCAGCAGACTTGTTTGCAACCACTAGACCAAAGAAGCAATTTGACTTATATAAACTGTAGTCATTATCGTTGGAGTAGACTTACTTTGGAGTGAAGACAGTGTCTTGGTAAACGTAGCGTAGGACGCCCTCCAGCTAGGTGGAGTGACGATATACGCAAAGTAGCTGGCAGTGGTTGAATGCGAAGAGCTGAAGATCGAGCTCAGTGGCGTGCCATTGGAGAGGCCTGTGTCCAGCAGTGGACGGGAGT